>CAEGAE010094132.1:0-15669 GCA_903067095.1 Girardinus metallicus | reverse complement strand
AGATAGATAGATAGATAGATAGATAGATAGATAGATAGATAGATAGATAGATAGATAGATAGATAGATAGATAGATAAATTAAAATGAGTTCAATAATTTCCACTTGCATTGTTTAGCGTTTTTCTCTTTTCTCTCCTTCTACCAAAAATAGAATAACAGATGGTCTCAAATAACCACTTTTCTGAAGGACAATTTTGTTTACAGAGACTCCATAATTAATTTTATTTGTTATTTTGGTTGCTTTGTTTATTTACTTGGGTATTTAAATGTCTTTCAGTTCCAGTGTTAAATGTTCATAGAATTTAAAGTTTTTTGATCTCTGAGAATGTGTTCTCTCATTATTATGCCATTACCATTATATTACTTGAAAATGGTCTCAAAGGGACCAGCAACCCCCCTTACCCCCCTAGGGGCAAAGGTGTTTAGAAAATGGATGGATGAATTCTCCATATCCTGCCACAACATTTCAATCAGATTTAAGTTCACAATGTAACCAGGACACTCCAACACCTTTTGTAAACCATATTTAGTGGAATGCTCAATTTCCCTTGTGGCTCAAAGCTTTTCAAATGACTTGTAACATCTCCAACACAGATATTTATGATTTTTGTCATTTGCTTTTAAATTTCTTGAAACCAGACATATTTAATTTCTGGATTATAACTGTGTCTAGAATCTAGCTTTCCAAATAAATAAGTAAATAAATAAATGTTTGATCACAATATTTTATGATTTACAAAGATGGGCAAATATCGAATTTCACATACAGTAAGGGCAAATCATTGAAATAGCTTCTTTTTTTTCTTTTTACTTTAATCAATGAAATCATAATTTTGAAATGTATATTTATCTGGTATTACATTTGTTTGTTGATCTGGAACATATAACAAAACAAAACAAAGAAGCAAAAAGTGCAGAAATCTGTAAAGGGAAAATAATTTTTCATGGTTCTATAATATATCCACAGCCCATATTCACATCCATGGATGGTTCCCTTCATGCCATGCAGTGACAGCCTTGCAGAGCACAGCAGACTGCTGAAGCAGAAAGCCAGAGCAATGCTCTGAAGGCCTCTGCTGTCACAAACAGACTTCCTGAATGTAAGAGTTCCAGATGTGCTTTTGGCATTTCCTGTCTAACTTTCTCCAAGAACACACTCAGCCTCTCCTTACTGGGCTCCGCTACATCTTTCCAAATCACTAACCAAGGCAGCCCACACAGCATGTACTCAGAGAAAACACAGGCATTTATTTTCAGAAATAGGCTTTTGTGTTGTCTTTTTAAATTTACTACAAAGGAACAGATTCTACAGGGTAAAACTGATGCAGTTTTTCATAAGATATTGAAATCTAGCCATATCTAAAGGGAAATTCTTACTATCAAAAATAAAAGAAAAAGCTTTTTTTGCCAATTATCTGTCATCTGTCTTTCCTCATGTCCTGTCCTGTTCCCTGCCATCAGCAGCCAAACAGGAAGCTTTCTACTGTGATGACAATTTTGATTTCATACGAAGGGGTTGAAACAGTCCCGAAATGGAAAGTTCATTTTTACAGTGCACCACAGGAATGTTTTTATTATCTCAACAAATGTTGCGAAACTATATACTAATGCTCAAGAAGATTCATTTAGGATTAACCAATGAACAGTATATTCAGGGTGACCAGTGTATATATCATTATTGTATATATGGTACTTAATTGCTACTTCAAATGCATTTAATCATACTACGTCTTCTTAAAGAAACAATAAAAAAAGATTCTTGGAAGTGGTCAAAGAAATGCTGAATCAGTTCATCTATAGATAAATGTAATTTTGAATATTTAGACAAAATAAAACACTCATAAACAAGGCCTGACATCAAGAAACTGTCGCATCGGGACCATACGCGATATCTATTTTCTTTCTTTATTACTGTTCTTGTAATGTTGGCATTTCTATCAAATGCTCACAATATCTCAATAACCTTTAACCTGACTGACATGCTTATAAACATGACTGGTAGCCTTCAAGTTTTATGTCTTCTAAATTGCCAGGTTTTGGGAGAACCCAATAAAGCAGGCTTTTTTTTTCTTTTACAGGCGAGGCATTTATGAGATACAATTCAACTGAAAAACAAATCTATCAAAAAGGGAAAAAATGGCATTAATCCAGTTGCATAAGCATGCACACATTTAACTACTACTTTTCTGAATATTCTTCTGATTTAGCTTCAGCTTTTACCTGCCATCAGTTATAGTAAATGCCAATAACCTGATATAAAGTTCTGCTGTCAAATATTTGATTGAACAAAGGCATCAGTCAGGAGAAGGGTGCAAAAGTTCTCCAGCATTCTATTTAAACTATGGCAGAAAAGGGACAATGGTCAACAACTGAAAAAAGTAGCAATAAAACAAAAGCTGGCTGTTTTTACAAAACTATTGAAAAGACAAGATACAGTGACAGGTCAAGGAGCCAATAAACAGGAAAATAGCAGCTTTGAAATTGTCTAATTAAATTTCATAAATGAATTCAACAATAAAACTGTAGATTACTTTAATGAGAACTGTGGGCAGGAAACCTCACACCATGATAGATAAGGACCACTGTTTGTGTTTCTTATCACATAAAACCTCCCCAAAATATTGAGGTTATTTGTAACATGGCAAATTGCAAAAAAATGTACAAGGACTGCAAAAATCTCTCTGTTATCATGTAAAAATCCATAAAACCAAAAATGATATAAACATGTCTTTTGTTTTGATTAATATCAGCATTTATTTAATATGGTTTGACAGATATGATAACGTCCTAAATATAGTGTTATAACTGACCAAAACATAGCTGTTAACCAACGACATATGCACAAGGAATAAATTCACACTCTGAAACCAGTCCACGTAAAACCATTCCAACTCAATTGTGTATTTTGAGACTGCGTACCTCACTGGTAATCTAGCAAGATATGTAGAAAGAAAGAGATATAGACCAGTATATGTTCCTCTTTCTAGCTTAATAAGGTTCCTTTAACAATTACAAGTTCACAGACGTTTCTGGAGCTCAGATCGACATAAACAATATTAGCCATAGATCTCATTTTCCACCCATCCATCCTGACTACGGCACCGCCGACTCTGAGTTCTGGCACTCTCATAGATATCGTTCGTCACAAAGCCGGTCTCCTTCTCTGAACATGTCACATTCTCATAATCAGGATACTGGGCGTCATGTGAATATGGGCAGGAGTACTTTGTCATGATTTCTGCCTGCGTCCTGTAGTCCGGAGCAGCATGAGAAAGTTTAGTGATGTCACTAAAGGCGTAAGGTCCTTGAATGGAGGAAACCGAAGGTGCTGTTGGCATTAGGTGCTTCGATCTGCCGGGGAAACTCTCTGTTTCTGTCTTCCTCCTGAATATAAGTAGAAAAGATCAAATTCACGGTGAGAACACTAACTGCCAGGGCCGCCTTTCAACTGGAACACACACACACACGCACTAATCTAATACCTGATTTAAACACAGAGATTTTCAATGTACTCTGAAAAATGATTCCTGTGATTATTTTTAACACTCTCTTTTTACCTTTTTGCATGCTGTCTGTAGCAGAAGAAGCCAGCAGCTGCTAACAGCAGCAGCAGCAGCATAGCTGGGATAGTGGTATAGAGGATGTAGGAAACGTAGAGGCTGTTGTCTGAAAAAGACACTGCAAGAAAATGCAGGTTATTAAGCCTACCTGCATCAAAACACAGCCTCCGAAAATTCATAAGCATGACAAGTTTCTTATATTTAAAAATATAACATAGAAAGTATTTATTTTACCTGATGACTCGGGTAATCCAATAGTTATCCTGACATCCCCTCCTGTGGATATGTTTGGCCTCATAGATGGAACTACAGAAAAAACAAAGGTCATGATTGAAACAACACTACAAAGATGTGGCATATTTTAACGGATTCATAATTATTAAAAAACTGTTTAGAATGTCAGCATTATGCACAACTAAATTTAACATGGTCAAATGTTCAGGTTCAATCACCTAACTACATGTGGCAAAAGATTTAGTTCTGTAGACTGAGGTTTGCTTCTGATTCTATGCAGATTCAGAAGTAGTTAGAAAACCCTCACAATCTTTTCTTGGGATGCCTCCCAAACAATGACTAAGGGTGTAGCTTATCAACATCATCTAATGGTTTATATGGAGATTTAGTTACTCAAACAAGTCACTTTTATTTACCATTTGAGTGGTCTCCAGATAAACTTGGTGCTTTATTCAGCTTTATTTATCAGTTCCATCTGCTTAAACTTAGTAACAAATTTATCACACATTTGTGACACAAAGACTATAAATCAAACCTTCTTAGACTTTGACAAAAGGAGGTTTTACATTAAACAAGAGTAATGTGTACCTGGTTCTTCTATGATCCTGTCCCCTGTAAATACTGGCATTTTCTCTGCAGAAGATGAAGAAAATGAATAAATTTGTAACATTCCAATAAATTAAAAAAGAACGTTTAACTTTATCCAAACACAAATATTCAATGAGCTCTTGGGTAGCATTCTAAAAAACATTGCTTAACACAAAAACAGCTTTACATTTCAGCTTAAGAACACCAAATCTACAGTGACACATAGTGGTGGTAGCATCATGATGTAGGGTTACTTTTCCTACTTTTCCCAGATGAAATTGGGCTTTCTGGTCAACGTAGATGAAATCATTACCTGTTCCATACGCTAGTTTTCACCCTAATTTTTCAGGTGTCTGGTAGAGAGGTAAAGACAGATTTTTAGCAGCATCACAGTCTAATAGATTCAAAGAACTTTTATGAGGGAGATCCTGCCATTTAAGAGAGTGCTATGAAAGATGACTGAACGCTGAAACTGAAACAAAAGGTACTTCAACTAAGTATTAGTTTAAGAATGTAATGTTATGCAATCAGATTTTTGCAGCTTTTTTACTTTTTATTTTCTTCTCATGCAGATTTGTTTTTCAGATGAATTGTGCAGGATACATTTCTTAACAAATATAGAAATTGTTTCAAAAGGATTTGTCATGGTCTCATTTTTTGTCACAAAATCTTGGTATTTTAAAAAATGTCTGAAAACTTTTACAAGCAGCGCAGGTATAAAATAGCTTCAAAATAGTTACTATATACTTTATAAGATTGCTAAAAAGGAAAGAAATGTAAAAATCATAAATAAAGCAGATATTAAAACTATAATCATGTGCTTAATTCTACCTAGTGAATTTGGCTAACACCTTTTATAAATTGCCAGAAAATAAAATTGATGGAGCTATGTTGGTAACAGCTCCATTAACTCACCTTCCTTGTACTTGCAGACAAAGTTGTTTTTGTAGCTGCAATTGTCATCATTCCACTTAAACAGGAAATGGCCTTCTTCGTCAGCTGGTGCAGAGGGCTGGTGGTACAACACCACACACATTTCAGAACCACATGACGGCTCATCCCAGTTCCAGTTCCTGCAACAAGTAAAATGTAAACATTAATATTTAACAGTATTTTTCTAGTTTGGTCCATTTCGCAGAGGAAGTAATCAAAATAATCAGGAGAACCTGTACTTGGCCTTGCTTCCATCAACCCAATAGTACTGCGAGGGGCATCCTGGGTTATTATTCCCTGTCCGGGGAGGCGGGGGGCTACGACGGAGCCCAATCCAGAAATTGCCATCTCCAACCTTCAGCTTTTGTATGAAGCTCTCTATCAACCGCTGCTCACTCTCTGTCTCAATGCTGAGCAGCTCGCCTCCTTCTAACCTGCAGGACTGCCTGGCATCCTCAAACGTCAGCCTCCGCCTGCTGTCCTGGATGTAGGATGCCTTATAGCATGGCCGCTCTGTCCCTCGTCGGCAGATTTTCTGGCCTAAACATCAAGGGGACAGAAAAATAACATTTTTTATAACTACGTACCATAAAATAGTCATGCAGCAAAAGAAGAAAGCACTATCCAACACAGGCAGTATAATATAAAAAATATAACCCTACAGAGTGAAAAAAATGTTACATCCCTTTGAAGGAATTTTATTCCACTTTCCTCTTCCACATTATTTAGAAGTCCCTGTGTGACCAGCGTCAGAGCTTGGTCCGCATTGCCGGCCCGGCAATAGCTCATTTTCAGTGGGAGTTGGACTCTGCCTTGGCCGCCCTTCGTTGCCGATCTTGTTCATAACTTCTATGGAAAGAACTTCTGGGTGCAGAAAACGTGTTGAGCCCTTAGGATTTCATCTCCGCTTTTTGAAGACAATGTGGTCCTATTGGCTTCATCTGACCGTGGCCTACAGCTTTCGCTGGAGCAGTTCGAAGCGGAGTGTGAAGGGGAAGAGATGAAGGTCAGGCTCTCCAAATCCGAGACTATGGTCTTGATCTGTAAAAGGGTAGAGTGCTTTCTGCGGGTCAAAATAGAGAAGGTCCTGCCCCACATGGAGGAATTTAAGTATGTCAGGGTCATGTTCACGAATGAGGGAAAAATGGAGAATTGGTGCTGCGTCTGCAGTGATGCGGCCTCTGAACTGCTCTGTTGTGGTAAAGAGAGAGCTGAGTCAAAAGGCACAGCTCTCGATTTAACGGTCAATCTACGTTCTTTTTACCCTGATTTATGGTCACAAACTATGGGTAGAGATGGAAAGAATGATATTGGAGATACAAGTGGCCAAAATGAGACCTTAGCTGAGGCAAATGAGAGCTGCAGATGTTGTTTTGGTTTGTTTTGTGACTTCCGGTATGTGTCATTGATTCGCTGTTTTCTCCCTTTGTTGATAAAGGCTCTACTTATGGTTTGTTGAAATCCCCAAGCCTTAAAAATAGACAAATGTGACTTTGTTTATCATCTATTCTCGAAATTCTTTAGATTATGCAATGCTTTTTAGAAAACTTTTAGTTTACTTCATGTTGTTGGACAAATTTTATTCAAGCAATTTGTTCATCCTGCTGGTATGACTGTAATAAGACTAGTTTGACTTGTGAAATTGAACCAATAAAATATGATTAATCACAATTAACTAACGACTTACCAAGGTGGGTCAATTACTTTGTCAAATAGAGCCAAGTTTCTTCTAATAACTTTTTTCATTTAATACATAAAATCATAATTTAAAAACTCCTATTGCCTCAGAAAATAAATTTGTTTCATCAACATGAAGCAAAAAAAAAAAAAAAAGTAAAAACTGAATAAATTTGTAAGGGGAAAAAAATTTCCCACTGCAATGTATGGTAATACATTCAATGTCAGTGGAACGTAATGGTGACGGAAGTTCATTTTACTCTATTAACATTTTACCAGCTAATCAGGTAGGTTGTGCTACCGAGGTACCAAACTCTCAATTTGACCAGAAAAATTGACACAATAGTCAATAAAAGTCTTACAGCACTTTATGAGGATGTTGCCTTCAGTTTGTTAAGTCGGGATTTTCAGTGAAGTATAAAACTAAACAGAAAATAACTTTCAACCCAAATTTCTTGTTTACTTTTTCCATGATTTTTTCCAACCCATATTTTTCGCTTTAACTCACATAACTAACAGAGTATCTCAAATTCATAATCCAGCTTTGTTTTGTTAAGGCATCAGTCACGTTTGACCCAGGACAGCTTAAGCAAAATAACACCGATTGGCTTGTTGTTGTTTTTATTTTATTTTTTAACCCAGCAGGTTTTGAAGTGCAATTTTCAAATAAAGTTGTTTCCCTATTAATCTATTAACAGAGTCACTGCATCCCACTTAAAAGTGGAACCTTCGATTTGATCATGATTAATTGCAAATAATAATTCAGGACAGCATTACTGCGCATTCGGTAATAAGATGCTTACTGCCTGAAAAACCCTACTTATTTGCAGATTTAAACGGGACGTAGATGAAGGAGTGGTTATGTAAGCGCTTTCATGTCTCTGTTTTGCTTATAACCAAGAGTCAGCGATATCCACTGGTCTAGCACAGTCAAAGTAAGGCAGCGATTCTCTGACCCGGGCAGAAACGCTTGTTTACATGTTCCAAGAAGTTTGTTGCGTCGATATTCTTATGAAACACGCAGACTGCTGCTTGCCGTGGACTTTTTCAGCAGCGGTTCTGCTTTCAAGACTCGTTTCCCTGCGCCACTCAAGTAAACCCCGAAAAACGTCTAAGTTACTTCAGTGTTAGAAAACGTTGAGACGTTCTCGATTTTGTTCTTTAAAAGAAAGCATTGTCTTCCTTCATATGAAGGTCTTTAAATATAAATGAAACTCGTTTCTGCCTTCTTTTTTTCGCCCCCGGAGCGAAAATCTTACCATTTATTTTCGAAGCGGATCCAGGGTGAAACAAAACGGCGATAACAGTGCCAAAAAGCCTCATAAAATCCATTTCTACATGTTCACTCGATGTTCTGCCCAGCTGCTGTTCAAAAACTGGGAGAAACTAAACTTCACTTCCAAACCCGGTGATACAAAAACTGCAATAATGGGAATAGGAAAAGACTAGTCTGTTCAGGAGAAAAAGGGGTCGAGTCCTGAAGGCGTGCATATGGCGTCTGATTAAAAAAAGCACCAAGAAAAAAATGTCTAAAACTACAGAAACACTTTTAGCTATTAGTGGTTCTTTTGTATTTAAGTTTAATGCTAACACGAATATTATGCATTTATGCTCATTATGCAACAACTAAGCTTTTCTAAATCCTGTTTTTTTTTTACATAAAGCATTGCAATATTGACCTGAATGGGGTTCTTTGTCTGTATTCTGTCATGTGGACTGTGTTAAAGAGAGCTACTAATTTGTGTCCTCCCTGTATCACACACGCACACACACGCACGCATGTATACAAATATGTATGTGGAAACAGCACACTATGTGAGGAATAGATAAAACCAGAAATGTGTCGCAATAAAATAGCATGAAAAAATCATTTCAATAGTAAGATTGTAAAAGTGAGATATCTTAAAAATTCATCTCATAAAGGGATGTGTTTTAAGAGTTGATTTCAGTTCATTTTCTATAATTTGTTTTTTTAAAAAAGAACATTTTACAGGATCAACAAATATGAAAACAAGCCTTTAATCATAGTTAGTTATACAGGTACTGGGATTTTGAAATGCTGTGCAAAATTTATTTTCATTAAAAGACTTTGACTGAAGCAACAGCGTAATCATTTAGGCCATAACCTTGGTAAGTCTCAGTGTGGTGGCTCTTTAAGCATTGACAGGTCTTTTTGTATAACACTTTTTTCCTTCCACTCAACTTCCCAATGATATGATTGGATAAAACACTCTATGTATGAAATGCATACCTTTGTTTTCTAACATTAACTCTAATTCTGTTGGACCCCAGTAATACTAGATTTGGTTCTACTAATGGAGCTTAATTAAAAAAAAAAGACTGTCTACTGGATAGCTGTGAAGTCAACAGTCTTCCCTATGACTTTATCAGTCATAAAATGATATTTCTGCATTAAAGTAGTTTTATTGGTATTTTATGACATTCTGTTTTGTTCAGAGACAGACTTTTGGGGTTTTATTGACTGAAATTTCACTTGAGGAATCAATTGACTGTAATAAATCAACTTTTTTCTGTTAAATCCCTTATTGAGAAGTGCCTCTAAGTTAGTTTTGTCATAGATTTGTTTGCAAGTGCAGTAACCTTATCGTGTGTCATATTTAAATATTCTGTCCCCATGTAAATGGAGTCCGTTGAGAAGAAAATTACTGGAGCTTTATGGGAAGAGGATATGAGTCAGACTTCACTGCGCAAACAAAAGCTTCTGGCAAAAAGATGAAAAGCAAGGACACAGAGTGAGAGAAATACGTAGAGTTATAGGGATAGAAAAGAGGGATCGCCTCTGAACAGGAAAGGAAACAGAGGAGGAAGAGGACAGTATTTTTTTAGGACTTCACTTCCTGTCCATTGCTTTGGTTCAGTTTCCATTTCCAGAGTGTGGCTGACTGAAGCTTCTCTGTAGATGTAACAACAAAAAATCCAAAAGAAGATGAAATAACAGCTGAAGTACTTTTCCGTACTTCATTTTGTGCTCAAAATTTTGCAATAAAATGTGTAATCTCGGTAAAACAGTCCCTGCTGCTGATGGGTTAAATGTAAACATGGGTGTACTATGAAATAAAAACATTGGATTTGCCAACAAAGACACAGATTTGTCTTTTTTTTTATACAAGTAAAGATAATCTCAGCATAATATGTTTTAAATTACAATTCCTGGAACAATAATTCCAAAAACAACAAAAACAACATTCCTTTAATTCCTTTTCCTGGAAAACCTCCACTGAAATGTTTTCTGAAAATTTTTATTTTCCACTAATATGTTGTGGTCAACAACAACATTGGGAAATCTAAGGAAGAATAGCTTCTGTGCTCTAAAGAAGCAGTCCTTTTTCAGGGAAGCTAGTTTTATGGGTTGGGGGAATAGAAAAGAAACTAGAGTAGAAAAAAAACTTTATTGTGCCCCTCAGTGGGGAAACTCATGTGTATCAGCAGCAGAGCGACAGGCAAGCTAAAGCTTGCAGACTAACACCAAGGTAATAAGGGCCATCTTACAGAATAAGAACAAATAATGATAATCTGCAGTTATTAAAATTAACATACTCAGGTTCAAGGAACTGTGCCCCTGATTATGATAGTTCAATAAATGTAAAATAAAAATAAAAAAGTTCAGTCTTAACCATGCATGAAAACAACAAACTAACAAGAACTAGAATAGTTGGAGATAAAGATGTTAGAAAAATTAGACTTTAAAATACTTGTCAGTTTACAAATCACCTGTTGTCATTGTATCCATAACAACAATTGCAAGACCAGTTTCAAAAACAACCTGCAATTGATTTTGTTTGAGGGAGAAAGAAGAATGGGATCACCCTGAGTGCATTCCATGATAACATGTTACTTTGAAAGCTATTTTATGTCATTAAAAAAGTTCACATAGGGAAGAAAAGAAGAGTCTCACCAGTTTAAATTTAGCATGTGTGTGATAACAGCATTTCAAGCATTTAGCTGTAGTTTGATTGGGAGAAATGGGGTATTTTACCCGTTTAGTACTTGAGGAATAATTTTGCAGGAGTCTAATTCTCTCAATTCTAGGGCAGGATATCTTTCCCTGAATCTCTCTCTCATATTTGTTACTCTCACACTCATAAAATCTCTAATTGCTCTCTAAATATAACCTGACCGACTGAGTCTGGTGGTAGAATGGAACAGATTTGTGCTGTAGAATCATAATCGTACCCAAAGAACAAGAGACATTTGAGCACTTGCTAACTTGGTCCAGCAGAGGGCGTCAAACTCAACAACAACTCCTACTACTAATGACACTCGTACACTGACAGAGGCTAAACTGGTGGGAATAATGCAATTTTCAGCTCTATGATATTCTCATTTTGACCCTGTTACTCACGCAGATGAAGAGTGACAAGGAACATTTCTCTCTGTTGTGTCGGTAATGTTATATATCTGCTCAAGTCATTTGAAATAGTTTTATCAATTGAAACTTAGCTCAAGCTATTAAACTTTACATGTTTAAAACCTTTGTTGCTTCTAATTCACAAAAATTGAAAATATAAGGATAATCCAGGACCAAAAATCACATAGCTTAAATATAAAAATGGACAAATGCATCATTAGAATTTCACAAAGTTTTAACTAGTTACCTGGAAATTAAACAGGAGCCTAGACTTTTTATACCCACTGTTCATGCCATGGAAGGTCAAAAATTTACAGTTTCGATCCAGGGCAGTCTACTACAGAATATCCTGTCTGTTTAAAACGAAAAACTGTCGCAGATATTTGCACTAATCCCTTTATGAGAACATCCTACCTTTGAAAAAATAATTAAAATACAGAGGTACTTGTAAGAATGAAACAGTATCAGACAGGTGAAACAGGTTTTTATTAAAATTTAGTTGAACACAGACAGAATCTTCTGAAGGGAACCAGGAATGGATGGATGGAGTTCATCTGGGTCTCATGAGGGAAATCCTCATTCTCTTCTCTCAGATCTGCCCAGCAGGAGAAGCTTGCTGCGTCTCCTCCCTGTGAACATTCTGTGTTTAACTTTCTAAGCGATCTCTGGGTTACTCTTGGTCCGATCCCTCACCTAGGACCCGTTTGCCCCGGCAGACTCAACCCAAATAGAGGAATGAAGTCTCTGACCGCTCCTAGGATCATTGGGACACTCAAACCCCTCCACCACGATAAGGTGGCAGCCCACGGAGGGGAAAAAAAACAAAGCCAAGAACTGAACTGATCTGGAGAGAGGCCAGAAGGTGGCGCTCCGGTGTTTCTAACTAAACAATTAGTTTAATTAGAAACGAAACCTTTTCTAACTAAAAAGTTTAGTTAGAAACTAAGCTTTTTGTTTGCTTAGTTATTTTTCTCTCCACAGAAGCTACACCTGGTCTGGCGTTGATTAGCTGTCGTTGCTTCCTGGAAAAGGGCATCGGCTGACATGATGCTGCCATCACCTGACCGATCTCCCTCTCCTTAACCGATCTCCCTCTCCTTAACCGATCTCCCTCTCCTTTTCATTTCCACGAACATGGAAAGTTCTCCTGGATCAGTTGACCTGCTGTTGTGTCTCTGCTCTGTCTTCTGAGATGACCAGCAGCCATCTCTTATGTTAATACTCAGCGGTTTTTTTAACCTTCACAATTTCACTTTTACAATGAATTAAAAATTATAGTGCTGCACTTTTAGCTACTGTAGGATCACGCTTTCCATCTGCCAGGGATCTGCAACCTGTATCTCTGGAGACACAAGTGGTTCTTTGGCTCACTTATTATATCAAATGATGAAACTGAACTGAACTGATTTCTGAAAGGTGGCGACCCAATACGACAGTAAATGTCACTGTTTATCTTAGTATTACACAGAGGTGTGTGGAGTACTCAAGAATTGTAATAACAATAGCTGTAATGTACTTATGTTGTTTACAAATTAGATAGGAACAGACGAGAGCTGCGCTTATGGCTTGTTTATTGTTGTCATAGCAACTTAGCAGCTGCCTAGTTACAAAGTTGACGGAAGTGTGACGTAACATGACAACCATAGCCGTGTCTGGATCCTTCGAAAGCCGAGTTTGTGAGAAAAAAAATGTAGGCGAATTACATCATAACGCTGCATGTATTCCTGTGGTGACGTATCACAGTTTGTGATGTCACGTCCCGCCCTGTTGCGTAACAAGTGGACGGGGTTTATACGATCCCTGAAGCTAAAATTCTCCCACATTCGAAATCGGTTCTAGTGATAGCAGATTAGAGTGTAAACCAGCAAGATGAGTTTCTCAATTGTACTTAGAAATGCGCTCCAGGTTTTGGTGGACGACTATGTGTTTCCAGCAATCGACGAGTTTATCCACTGCATTCCTGAAAGACAGTGGGAAGATCTGGCATCTGGATGTCCAGATCAAAGCATCAGAAACAGGATAGCAGATCTGTTGCACTACTTGACACAAGTCTGTTCAGATGTGGTTTTGGACATAATCAAGGACTGCCAATATGAATACAAAGACTTGAAAGCCATAATGGGCAACATCATTTCTCAGGCCTTCGCTCGAGTCCTGGGCATCGAAGAGCACTTCCAGTCAGAGAGTACGGAGATGTTTAATATGATTTTTTTAAAGCATGTAATATCAGCGGCTACATCTACTTTGAATAAGGAAGACCCCACGCAGTGGCTCCAGATGGGTGTAAGATTCAATTCTTTGATGCAATACGTCACCATTTTGATCCAGGAACTTAGAGCAATGAGGAGTGAAATCGAAAAGCTGAGAAAGTCTAAACTTTCTTCAAAGAAATTCTCAGAGATTCCAGAAGATGGTGTGTCTGAGGAAGACAGGAAAGACACAGTTCGGCATTTCGTGAGGTTGTTGATGTCTAGAAGCATCAAGAAGGCAAAGATATGTTGCTTTCCTGATCACCTGGAAGCCACAGAAGAACGAGTTGTGGGGAAAATCTGGGCGAAAGTTGAGAGACAGGAATTTCAGATTAAGAAGAAATGCATTCCTAGTCTGTGCCAGAATGTTTTTGAGAACATCACTGAAACTTTAGGCTGCACTTCTGGAAGGACGCTGGCCCTTATTGAACATAATTTAGTTGACAATGTAATTGTGTCATGTTTTGAAAATGAACTGAAGAAGCACCAGAAAAAGAAAGACAATTCTTTCAGAAGATTCTTTTCTCGTGCTATGAAAACATTGAAACACTATTTCACTAAATAAAGAGACCTGGAGAAAACCAAGAGGAGGTTGTTCCTCTGAAAATAGCAGTGAGAGTAGAAATGACTGCACATTTCAAAACTCTAGTGTTAAGAAGTCAGAGGTAAAATTTGCTACATCTTTGACATAAATCTGTTTCAACCTGGAAAGACTCACACAGAGTGAAAGTGGCTATTAGAAAGTTTACGAAGGAAGAGCACGACCAAGTGATAAGCTGGACAGGTGAGATGAAGAGTCTTCCAGTTTAAATTTATGCCCAGGCTTCATTTCAACCTGCAACGACTCATACAGAGAGAAAGTGGCTTTTAGAAAGATTATTTGACAAATAATCTTTGGCACTCGGACCCTGGCAGAAAACATGTGTCTGGTAACCTCTGTCAGAAAAGATGAGGCGCCGCTGAGAGGGATTAGAGACGTCTTTCCCACCAAAAGTCAAATGAAAGAAGGGACCGGGACGGAGCTAAGTTTGGAAGAGGTAAAGAATGCTTGAGAAGATGACCAGAGAAAAAGACAAGCGTACCTGCAGAGAATACTGCTTCTCTGCAGGTACTGGATGAGCCTGCAAAGGTGAATAAAGGGAAAGGTAAATGGGTGCCTGCAGAATAATAATACGTGAAAAGCTGAGATGACGGTAATAGCAAAAGGACAATGATGGCTACGAGGGTATATGGAAGGTGCCTGTAGAGGTATCAGTAGGGCAGTGTTTCTCAATTCCGGTCCTCAGGCCCCTCTGCCCTGCATGTTTTAGGTGTTTCCCTTCTGCCACACACCTGGATTGAATCTGAGGGTGACTAAGAGATTTTGCAGTACTAGATGGCAGAAGAGGCCATGCAATCATTTGGATCAGCTGTTCTGGAACAGAGGCACATGTAAAACATGCAGAGCAGGGGGGCCTGAGGACCGAAATTGAGAAGCACTGCAGCAGCGAAAGATAAGAATGTCTGCCAAGCCACTGAGAGGGACTCCAAAGGCATCGGTAGCCTGCCAAAGCTACCGATGATGATTGGAAGAGATGAGGAAGATGATGAAGAGTAGTTTCAATCTACGCCTCGGCTTCATTCGACTGTGTGAAAAAGATCAATTTAGTTACAGTTTGAAGCAACTGAAATTAATTTTTTTTTAAATCCAATGCTATATGGATTCACAATGACAATTTTTATTGAAGCTTAAAAATAAGCGTAAAAAATAATTAACCAAAGTTATTAAATTAAGTTAATAAGTTAATATTAACTTGATATTAAGATATTATTAAGTTAATATATATATATATATAAAAAAAAAAAATTCCCTTCTCACCCTCTGCGGGTGGTCTCTTTCATCCTCTGAGCTCGGGTCCTCTACCAGAGGCCTGGGAGCTTGAGGGTTCTGCGCAGTATCTTGGCTGTGCCTAGAACTGCACATTTCTGGATTGAGATGTCTGATGTTGTTCCTGGGATCTGTTGTAGCCACTGCTCCAGTTTGGGGGTGACTGCCCCGAGGGCCCCGATGACCACAGG
>CAEGAE010094123.1:0-23099 GCA_903067095.1 Girardinus metallicus | reverse complement strand
GTGAAAAGTAGCAGTGATGTGATGTAAGTTTATCCCCATACTTTGAAAGTGTCATCAAACCGCTGACCTTAACCTGCAATAATTTTATGTGAGGTGCCTCAGAAAAATACGACGATACAACACAATACACACTGCAACATGATACAAAACTATAGAATAAAATGCCATATTTTGCAACGTAATAGGTGCTATGCAATTCTAGACATTATGTAGAATTATATTGTCTATACCGAGCATTTCAACTTCCTTGAATATAAGTTGCTTAAATCCCAGTAATGCCATGATAATGTGGGACATTTGTTATAATTTCATCTGACCAATTATTGGAATATTTTCTTAGTAACAGCAAAAAACCAACTGTGCCCAGCAGTGAGACTGTGACGGTGAAGAGCTCCAACACTGTGTGAGTTAATCTGATTCAAAAGTGTATTTAAACATCAAAAATTAATATATTGTATATACTATAACTATTAATAACAATATTAATATTAGTGTTTATTATGCCAGGAGGTCTATTTAAATGTTTTTTTTTTCTCATTTTGATTTCAAGAGATGATACCAAAACAGCAACAGTCACTGTAAAGTCCTCCTCAACGTAAGCCGAAACCTGTCCTCCATTTTTATGTAGCACGCCATCACAGTGTCTGAATAACAGCCGTGATGATGTCATTGTTTTAACAGGCCCAAGGATGATCTCTATGACACCCTCCTGCCCAAAGCCCTCACATCTTCTGTCAGGTGAGATGTTTCAGTCAATAAATGAATAAAACAGATCAGGTTTTTATTACGTTGGTAAAACATTAAATGTTCATCCTCTCAACAGTTCGAGCAAAACGGTGAAGGAGACGATCACAGTAAACACCAAAAAAGAGTGAGTGGCTCTTTCTTTCTTTTTAATATTGGACAAAGACATATGTTCTGACATATTAATGTCTTTTTTTGTTCAGAGACGAAACCCCACCAACAAAATCGTCCACACGCAGCGTCAGGTGAGAAAAGACCGTACCCCTAAAATCTATAACGTAAAAAAAAAAAAAGGTTGCTAATTTAAATCCCTACAGATTCTGCCAAGTTGAAATTACAAATTTGTATTTTGTATTTTGTTACAATTTTACGTTCTTAAAATTTTTAATTTTAGGTGAGTTGTTCTAAGTTTAGAAAATTATTTTAGAATCTAACCCTGCTTTAGGCTACTCTATAACTTAAATCCCAATAATTAACCCATGAAGAAGAAGAAGAAAAAAGCTAACTACTCGCTAGGTTTTGCAAACACGTTAAGAAGCACTGACTCTTTGTGCTGTTATTCACAAATGTTCTCTAAAAAGAACCCTAAAGCCTTCACTACACAGCTTTTTTAAAATTGACATCAGTTTATGTATGTGGGGAAACTATTTACTAATTAGGAAGCTTCTTGAAGCAAAATGGTTTCTATTTAGGGGTATCCAGGTAGAAGGGCCTGCCAAAATGCAGATGTTATGTTTTAAAACATTGGATTATTTTCCTTTTCCTTAATTATTCACTATTTGTGTTGTTTTACTACATAAACCGAAGTTTGTGGTTGTAAAGTGACAAAATCTAAAATTGAGGTGTGAATATTTTTGTCCAACAAACTTACTTCTGAATTGGCCTTTGGAAATATCCTGTCAGATGATTGTGTCTTTTGTTTTTAACCTTTTCCAATAGTGTAAAACGTTTTAGCAAGATATTTTTTTTTATCAATGCACAAGTTTCCTTTGTTGCATTAATAAAAGTAAAATAAAATACATATTTTTTTACTGCGTCCAAATAATGTTTTAACTTTTTTTTTTGATGAACAGCTACAACTCATACACTGATGATACTCCCTACACTCCCACCAGCTCATACAAGTAAGAATCTAACGTTATCTACTGCAATAAAATATACGTGTGGTGTTTCTGTTGTCTTTAATCCTTTCTCTGTTTGCGCAAACGCAGAAGTGACTATAAAACCTACTCCTACTCCAGACCAGACTCCAGGTGGGTGGCAGAGAAAGTGGAAAACAATCGCTTGGTAAAAAAATAAGTGCAACAGAAAGGTAAAATGTGTCTCTGGTTCTGTCTTCTTGCAGCTACGAGTACAGCAGCCTCAACAGCCCCTCGCTCTACAGCTCCACATCGTACAAGAGCAGCAGGTATGAAATGATCTCAACCGATGCTTGATAGGAATTGGGTGCAAAAACCAAAAACACTCTTTTTTTTTTTTTTACTCTGACAGCTTGTCCGATGACATTCTGTCAGATCCGATCTACTCCAAGTCTTCCAGCAAGAGTGTCTATCAGTCCCCTGACAGGTAAGAAAAGCACACCGCCAGCATCTCTTGATTATGAAATATGTAGCACAAAGAAACTGCAAAATGGTAAATGCCAAAGTCAGCAGTGAATTTGTGTACCACCAACATGCTGACGTAAATTATTTCTCAAGTTTACCATGCTCATCACTATAGTTGCTTAGAACACGACATGAGTTTTCAAGCCTGAGAAGAATGTTCGAGTTTGAGCCAAACAAGGCGACATTAAATAAACTGTGACCTGTTAGTTACAGCGTTGCTAGGCAAGCCAAGGGTAACGCTTAAAGCCGTCCATCCAACAATCGTTTGAGGCAAAGAAAGTATCCACCAAAGCAGCGTTTCACCATTTTGACAGGTTCAAAACATCTTTATAGAAAATTGATGAAGATCTTTTACATAATTGCAATGAATTTATCTAAAATATTAAGTAGGGCTCGCCAAATTTAGTTGAGGCTCTAAGGAACAACTGGATTTATGTTGGCTGAGTTTCTTGGAATATTATTGCAAATCGCTGGTTGTTGGTTTACAAGACTTTCACTAGCAATGAGATTATCGCAAAGGAGTGAGTTTAAAGATTTCATGAAGGGTCGAGGTCAAGGATAGGTGACCTCAGGAGACTTGCTGATGGACTTTTTACAAAGTTAAAGTTAAACTAGCATGTTTTAAACAGCAATGGTGTCTTGTTTGAAACAGGCCTGTGCTGGAGAAGGACCTGTGCACCACCTGCCGAAAGCCCTTCACCGGAGACGCCAAGATGGTCCTGGACGACATGAAGATCAACTGCCATGCCACCTGCTTCAAAGTGAGACTTTCAGTTTCAAGATGCAACTTTTATTCGTCAACTTGAACCTTTCTCCCAGTATATAATCTTACAACCACAAACTGCAATGTGTTTTTATGGGAATGTTGTGTGACAGATCAACACGGAATGGTGCATAACCGAACATTTTCACATTTAAAAAAAAAAAATCAGATCAGAAAACAGTGGCCTCCAGTTTTATTCAACCCCCTTCATTCTGGTACCCCTCAATAAATTGCAATGCAACACAATTTCTCCAGAGATCCCTTAGTTATTAAATAGAGTCCAATTATTTGACTGGATACTCAAAGGGAGTATTAGCTCAGGATAACTCTTCTTGACTCATCTTTGCAACAGGTCATGTAGGGAAAGCAGATTAAATGTGGAATAAGATACTGCGGTTAGATAAGGATGACCCTGAACACATCGTCCGCATGTTAAAACATGGTGGTGTCAGAGTCATACTCTGGTGATGCTTTTCTCCAGCATGAACAAGGAAGCTGGTCAAAGTTGATGCAAGTTGGATGAAAAAGAGTTGAAAAATTTTCCTCCCATTTCAGATTTTATTTCTATGCATTGTTCCTGACGTTTGTGGTTGTGATGTGGCAAAATGTTTAAAAATGTGAGGGTCATCACTACTTTTGCAAGTCTCTGTCAATACTGGGTTTTGATTGGTTTGCAAGCAGCACAGAGAGGCTGCACAGAAATCCAGAACACTTCCTGTCAACACATGTAAAATATCTGAAATAGATCACCGAAGTCCTCCTCTGGCATTATCCCCTCCGCGCAGCTTTGAAATCCTTACATAAATGTGCTTAGCGACATTTATCCAGAAGATGTCAGACATTAACGGTCATCGGCCAGGCTGTTGTGTGCTAAGCATGATTATCCGTCTTCATTTAAGCGTCTGTTTGTTTTGGCAGTGTGACGTCTGCAACAGCTCTCTGGGCTACATGAAAGCTGGGGACAGCATGTGGATCTACAAGCGCAAGGTGCACTGCGAAAACTGCTTCGAGAGCACCAGAGGTAAGTGAACAACCTCTTTGCTGTTTTTACCTTTCTTTTTTTTTTTTTTTTTGATCAGCTCTTCAATCAATAAGTGTGAATAAACACAATTCCTTTCCCCCTGACAGACAAATGGCGCCGCTGAGCCTCCTCACAGACTACTGCATTCTGATGGTGTGGGTGACGAGGGTCATACTAAGACGTCTTTAAGTGGGTGCTTTGAAAAAAAAATCACAGTTACATAATGTAAATTACATCTTCATGTGACTCTACGGGCCACACATGGCATGAAATCTACTAATATATCTGTATTATACTAACTGCTGTCTCTACCTCTACACTATATGTCTCTTTCTATACTCTCTTTAATGTGTCACTTCTTGGGGGACTCTTGTGAGTAACATGACAGGATATTCTACAATATTGAGGGCCGGGGTTTTTTTCTTTGTGCAATAAGGGCAAATAAAAAAAACTTCTTTACTTAAATTTTTTCTTGAAAGTCCCTGTTCTTTGGGTCTATGTTTACTGCAAAATTATTATGTGATAATACAGAGCAAAAAAAAAGAAAATAAAGAAAGGATTGTATTTAAATAAAATTTTAAATTACTGAATACTGTGTTTTTGTTTTTTGTTTTTTTAAACCGGATGCTAATATCTCAAGTAAAAGGTCAGGCTGTCTCTATTATTAGAGGGGAATTTAAGAATATCTGTTTGCAATTCTCTCTACAAGTGTGTTTTGATTTTGTAAAAGCTGCAACTGAGCAAATAAATTTAATGCAATAATGTATGTTAAATGTATTTTCCAAATTATTAAAGCACTCCACAGTGTTGTTTTCAGATTTTTTTCAATTGCAATTGAATATATTATGTAGTGGAACAGCATACAGCGTTTGATCAGCATTGTGAATTGAAAGACAGCTCTAAAGAGCAATAAAGTCACAATACTTGGCATGTAAAATACATGGAGAGCATTACTTGTTTTTCAGAAGCTTTGTCAATAAACAGAATTCAAAATCATCTTGCTGTTATGTCTTTTCTGGCAATTTACCCAATTCCTTGGGCGAGCCGGCCCAAGACATAAGTAAACCAAGTTTGGGGCAGTAAAGGGCTAAAAGTTCACGGACTGAAGATGTCAAAACATGAAATTTATCAATAAGGCTAAAAATACTGAGCCCACATTTATATTTGAGTTGAAGATTTATGAATAGCAAAAAATTAAATGGCTCAAGATAATAAAAATAACAATTTTATTAGGTGTTAGAATATCAGAAATAAATATTTTATTAATACAAAAGAAGGAAAGTTTGATCAGTTGTGCATCATGACACGTCATTAGGTGTCAATGGAGTTGTGTTTAAGAAACACTGTAGCTGCACATTAGTCAGTAAAAATGGCAACGTTCCCTGTAAATTTGTTCTTCTGCATTTCAGACACGACTGTCCGAACAAAAGAGTAAGTCAGAAAAATAACTGTCTTCACAAACGCGCTGCTATAATAAATTTAATATATTATAATTGTAAAATGGTGCTGCAGTTTGTCACTGTATGGGTTAAATGGCTCCTTTATTGTTATATTTAATATCAAATTTTAGAGCAAAAAGTAAAAAGCTACAAAAACAAAACCAAACGTGCCAGTAAACACAGATACTGCACATATCTGTGCTTTTAAATGTCTTCAGAGTGGCTATAATAAACACCTCCTCGGTGGTGGTGTGATGGGAATTTAACGCGAAGCTGCTGACCAATGAGATGCGGGGTGTGCAGTCATCCCAGCAGCAGCAGCAGCATCATCAGTGTGAGTCTGTCCGTGAGTAGTAGCTTTAAGGGGGGAATCTGGACACCCACTCTGAATCGAAAGAGACCCTCTGCCAGCAGGCCGTGCTTTCCGCTCCTCTCAATGTGCTTGTTAGCAAATGGAAGCAGAGGTGCTGAATCCCCAGAGGATGGCGGACGTCAACGGCAACAATAAAATCGCCAATGCGGAGCTGGAGGTGCTGAAGCTCCAGGAGCTGGTCCGAAAATTGGAGAAGCAGAATGAACAATTGCGGAGCAGAGCGAAGGCTGTAAACAATTGCTCCGTCGGCCCTCATCTCCAGACCTCGTTGTCGTGTCTGCACGGGGCCACGGCGTGTCTGAGTGACAGCTTCTCCTGTAAATATGATGCTTCGAGTCCCACTCGTCCGTGTTTCTCGGCGCCACGAGCGCCAGCGGAGGAGCCGTTCGCGTATTTTCAGCCGAGCTCCGCGTCTCCTGGTGCCGCCGCGGAGGACAGCGGCGCCGCCGGCGCCACAACCGTGTTGGACGAGGTCGATGTTTTGGACCTGAACGCCGTGCTCCCCATCGGAGAGCCCGATAGCTGGTAACCGCTCTGTTTTCAGACAGCTTATTGTAGACACATGTTTGTGCTTTGCGTAAATTCATATGAAAAACTCTGTCTCACTTGTGTTTCACAGACGTTAAAAGGCAAGACATGTTTATTTTTATTTTTGTTTCTTCCCTCATGTACAAGGTTATCCAGCATGATTTGCTAAAGAGAAATGAACAAAGGGAAAGAAAATTACAATAAAAATATTAAAAGAATAATAAGACAGTCTGAGCTATTGGTGATACAGGAATATTCAAGAATAGAGCTTTGAGGAACCTCACATGTGATCTTTCTTTACTCAAGATTAAAACTTATGAGGGACACAACAATTGTTGCATTATGACCAAAACACAGTAAGCTAGAGTTTCATTATTTGGCTGCACTTAATATTTTCTTTTTGATTATTGTCTGGGCCAGCTCGAGTGGCACGAGTGAACAAAGCTTTTGCTTTGAGAAATATATATCAAAACTGCATACTTGTAATTACGTTTCTTAAGAGTAAGCTGACCATAAAATCCATTTTGACGCTTTTTAAACAGCAAAATATAAACATGATAAATTTACATTTATTTCAGATTGAAAAGAAGTTGCACACATGTTACTTTACATCATCCAAGGGGAAATCATCAGTAGCCTGATGGTCATGCCTGAGCTGCACCAATCAGTTGGCCAAATCAGATAGTTTTCATCAGTGATCTGCAGCTTGAATACTGGAATAGTAAATGGGTTTTTCAAGATATGAAAAACCCTTTTTCATATCTTGAAAAAGGGTTTTTTCAAGATATGAAAAAAAGCTGTAGAACTCTTGAACTCTTCTACAAAGCTGTAGAAGAGTTCAACAGCTTTGAACTCTTCTATGTGTTACAATCCCTAGAAACATTGGCAAACTGAAAATTAACATTGGCCAGGAACAGTCTGATTACTGCACTATTATTTAAAGCTACAGTTAGTGTTAGTTTTGTAAACAAACGAGAGAAATTAATTGACACATTTGGTCTTAAGCTGCTGTAAAGATGTGTAAATCCAAAAAAAAAAAAAAAACAATTTCTTTTCTGCTACCAAGATCTTAAACATTTCATACCAAAATCTTGTTATTTATATGATGTGACTGATCACATTCTCCAAGACCCTTGAATTTAAAGAGTTCATTGTTTGTCCACAACTTGACTAACACAAAAGTGCAAAGGATCAGGCTTGCAGAATTTCTAAGACATGATAGCAATGTTGTGGTGACTGGTGGGTGACTGGCGAAAAATGGCCCCAAAATCGATTTCTTCCTCTTTGTGCCTCCTTTGATTATGATGTTTACTCTTTTCACGGATTACACTTAGAAACACTAGAAAAACTGTGTCTTTATTTTCACGAGGAGCTACAGTAAAATAGACTTGAATCTTAGGATGCAGGGTGCAGCATATGTTCTGGGATGAATTTAGAAACAATGACCCCCTTCAGTCTATGATCAAACAGCTCGGCTTTGTGTGTGGTGTTCAGCCCCAGGCTGAGCTAGTGCGCAGCGCCGGAGCTGCTGACTTGGGTCGCTCTCGAACTGACATGCTGACTACTGAAGCAGCTTTATGTATCTGATGTGATGATGTGGAAAATGTAGCACACAGCTGATTGCAGCACTGATGGGATACGGCGCTCATCTCCTGCCCTATCTTTTTTCCATCTAGCATGACAAGCTGACCTTAAAATCACTCTAACACTCTGGCCTAGTTGTTGAATTTAAGGTCGCTCCTGTCTTATTTATGTTCTCTAACTTTGGAGAGTCCAGGAATAGATCCTTGTTAGATTTATTTTAGCGCTCTGTCGAGAAGGTGTAGCAGAGCTAACAGAGGAGCAACTTTTAAAATTTTATATGTGTCTTCTTGTTTTGTTGAGATCGTTGAATTTCTGTAATTTTTTTCATATATTCATTTATAACAGTTTTGGCCGGAGGTTTGTATACCTTCATTGTTGGTGTGATTCCCAATCATTTGCGTAACTGCTATTTTTGAGGATGGATTTATAACTCCGATTATAACGACGACAAGCCTCAAATACATACATCTCCACTATTTTCTGGTCAAATGTCCCATTTTATACTCATTATCATCTTCTGTAAGCATCAATTTGTGATGTAGCTCTGGCTGGATTTTTAACCAATCCTCTTCTCAGAGTCGGTAGACCTCATTAAACTTGGTTGATTTAATGTCATATATGAACTGTAAAGCATGGTCCATCAATTTTGCCAGTGACAGAGGCTTGCGACATTTCATCTCCTTAATATTAGTGATCATTGCAAAACCCTATTTTAATGTGTTTGGGTCACTGTCCAGTTGATTCAAGCGCACAGCTGCTGATTTGAGCTGAATTTGAAGAATATGTACATAGATATCCTTTTTGATTGTTGCATCAAACAGAGCAAAACTCAGAACTCCCTCTGGCAATTGGTAAAAATAAATAAAGCCCTCACTATGTTCAGTTTTGAACTACTGGTAGTGAGAGATTTCTCTGTAAAAGACTAAGTACCGCAGCAAGTGAGATCATTTAAAGGTTGTCTGTAAAGGCTGCAGAACATGACTGAAGTGCTTCTGTGTCTCAGGCTGTATGTGAATCCCAGAGCCAAGCCACCTAGTGAAAGCATGCTCAGCCCTCTCCAGTGGTGCAGGCAGGTCCTGGATCAACCTGGGCCGGAGGTGGAGCTGGCTAAGATGACGCTCTGCCACAGACTGGACCAAGGTACACTGTGCTTATCCCTCAGACAAACAGAATTCATTTACAATCACATTTTATATTTGTACATGATAGGAGATATGAACTTCTTATTGCTCAGATTACAGTGCAGCTTGGAAAATAATAAAGAAACAGAAAGTAAAATAGTGTATGGAAAACCATCGGTGGCTCCTGTCTCTGCCTCTTCCATTTTTAATAGCATTCAAATCAAAATGTCTGATAGTAACTTGTCCTTCACCCATTCCTTTTGCATATTAAAAATAAAAATGTGAAGTTTCTCTCAGTGGCAGTATCTTGTGTGCTGGGTATATGTGAAAGAGACAGTCCTGGTAAGATATTTTAGAAACCTGGCTTTGTGAATTACTGTGCAATGTTTATTCCTGAACTTGTTCTTTCAGTGTTTGAATTTATAAAACCGAGAGAAATACATTGTTGTTTGTTTGTATTGCTAATTCTAGCTAGTGCCCATGAATTAGCAAATTTGACTGTTTTCTTCTGCTTTAAACTAAAATGAACTCAACTCGGGTGTGATGAAATTTCTAACTGATCGGAGTTCTAACTTTAAACAAATGAAGCACAAGATAAAAACATTATCCAGCAGGTTCTTTAGTATCAATAGCTAATTATGCATTCTATTTGAACTTCAAAGTTGCATTTTTCAACTCTTATGGTGACAAAAGTTAAATTGAACATCTCCGGAAGTCAGAAATTTAATTTGGAAAGTCGGAGGTCCCAAATTAAATTTGTTATTCTCAGCTTTTCTCGCTAATGGTAGTTAGCCTGGACACTGTGCGTTAGTAAATCCCACTATTTTTCCTACTTGCAGCTGTAGAGTATGCTCATTTTCCACAGCCAGCAAATCTGTCATTTATGTGCTGATATAAGTCACATCAACAATTTACAATAGACCAAATCTGATTTCTGCCCATCTAGAAGCAGATGGACAACCTCTTACCACTAAAGCCACAATCCAGTTTAAAATATGTTATCAATATCTGGGACAAGGGATTATTAAAATGACAAAAAAAAAAACGATATTATCAGATCAACTCATATAGCTTATATGTATATAAATGCAATAACTGGTACATATGCGTGCCAATAAGTAACATTTGCTGCTGGACCAGACCCTTAGCTGTAATGCGTGGGGATGTTGTTACCATAGAAACACTGGTTACATTAAATGCACATTTAAAGCAGATTTCACAGTTTTAACAGCGTGCTTCAGAGAGTCTTTTGCAGTGAAAGCTCATACATGGGTACAAGCTGTTCATGTATGTGGTTTTGTTTACAAAATATGTCCCCGTGATTAAATATTCTCACACTGTGGGCTTGGGTCCACCCTGTGACTCGGTAATGAGCATCGGTGTGGACGTTTCAAGGACTTGTTCTTTCTCTCAAGTTGGCTTTCCTCCTCGGGGTCCTGAATACACCCTTGTGTCTTGAACAAACCAGAAGCAGTTTTGTAACTTGCTGTGAATGCCTGTTTTATTCTGTAATGGTAGCTCCTAATTGTGTAAGGAATGCAAAACGCTCCACTTTGTCAGGAGAGCATCTCTCAGACTGCTAATATTCGAGGATGGACCCGGCGTTTTACACATTGGACAGGTCAGACAATGAAGACCAATTTACTCAATATTTAAGAGTAAAAATAAAAATATTACCGTCTGCAAAGCTTAAGGGTTTGCTTATGCCCTGCTAAATTTCAATCGACCTTAATTTGAAGTATTTAAGTTAGGCGTTCTACTAAGATATTAGGTAATATTTGACAAAAAGTAGCAATATTCAGAAACATGTAATGAATCGAAAAGCATTGCAGTTTTGTGACATAAAAGATTTGAAACAAAATAGATGTAAGCTCAGATTCTGAAGCAGTCCATGGATATAATTTCATTTTTGGATTGTAATGTAGCCTAAATGCACAATCCCTGCTTAACCTAAGACCCATCTCCCCCCCCCAAAAAAAGAAAAAATCTGTGCTTTAGTTTAGCTCAATAAGCTGCTATTGGAGGCTAAACCCTGTCTTACCGTCTTTGCTTTTTCTGATCCAATCATTTAAAATATCAATTCTGATCTGTAAGAGGCAGATTAACATGGGCCTGAGTGTGTTAAACTGTATTAATCAATGTACTGTGTGTGACTGCGTAAAACAGGGGGAGGGCAGTCCGTCTAACAGGTCCTTCACTGCATGTAATCCTGTTTCTGTAGCGAAGCGGTGGCGAGGAGTGTCCTCTGTCCGTCCATACAGCTGCATAGAGGGACTGTCCACCCTCAGCTGTCCCGTCCTGCCTTACGCTAAACCTGCTGCACTAACTGAGACCCCAGGTAACACAAAGCTGTACACGTCACCGCTACTAACCACAGGAGTCAGTCCAGGATGATTCCATCAGAATTTTGATTCCGTTAAACTAGACTGAAGCATCCGACTGAGGCAAAATGCTTTACGGAACCAATGAAGCCAATCGATCCTGATCGTTATGATTGGATATCGATCAGATTTTTTGCCGTGGTTTTATTAGTGTTATATTTGCATTAAGCTTATCATTACATAAAGGCAGGTTTTCTGATGTTCCTGACACTGCTATGCTTACCTCAAAATAAAATATAAGAGCAAAATAGCACTTGAACGTTTTTGCAGAGTTTATGGGATACAGAGAAGAAGGATCAATAGGTTGTTGTGTCTTGTGCGATTATTCATAGCCCTTTAGATTTTAGCACCACAAGCCTCAGTGTGTTCTATTGGGATTTTATGAAATTGATCAACACTAAGAAGGACGTGATTGAAATGTGGAAGGAAACTGATACATGGTTTTGAAACTGTTATACAAATAAATACTTTGTAGAACTGCATTTCACCGCAGTAATACCTGATTTGAACTTTCAAATCTTGCCACAGATCAAAGATGGACACTTTGAGTGGGTCGTTCCAAACCAATGAAGGTGCTTTGAGCTAAATCTTTACACTTACCTTGGTCTAACACACAAAAGTCCATTGGATGATATAAATAGTTTTGTTCATGCACTTTGATTATTAAAAGTCCATTAGACTCTGTGCGTAATCATCAGACGTAACCTTCTTCAACTTCAAATTCATATTCTAATCCAAATTAATCTGAAAGTTGTGCCAAAAGCAGTTGTTGCTTCCGTTATTGACATAACCCAGATTCTCGAATAACCTGCTTCATGCTGCTAGGATTCAGATTACATCAAATTCCAGAGAAGAGATTATATAGTCAGACCCTGAAGATGTTTAGAGATGAACAGTTTCATGTTCAACTGGAGAAAAACTCAACCCAGCATAATTTAAGGTAGAAATATCAGTAAAGTTAGGCTTAAATATTGTCTGTTCCGTTTCTGTTTGAAGCCTCAGTGCCATCGTCAGTCCAGCCTGTTGTCCAACCGGCTCCCCCTCCCAGGGCCAGCTGCAGCCTCAACGACAGAACGCCCACCTTCCTGTCAAACTCAGCTCTCCACAGTAAGACCTCACTGTCAGCATGTCTGTTAGTCACTCAATTCCTTTAGTGGGAGTGAATCAATTAGGGAAGATTGCATGCACACACACGCAAGTATTATTTGGCCATGGAGAGTCTTCAATGGGGGTTATAAAAAAAAAAAAAAGCCTTTTGAGAATGAATGTCACCTTCATCGTTTTAGATGTCGGTCGCCGCCACGCAGCCATCACACCCCAGTCTTCACTGGACAGTGACATAGGTGTGTCAGAGCTGGAGGAGGACTCCATCTCCATGAGCTACAAACTGCAGGACATGACAGACGTGGAGGTCATGGCACGTCTCCAAGAGGAGAGTGAGTCACCTATAAACTGAAGATATTTATATGTTTTTAAAAAAATTATTTACCCTTTATTTAGCTAAAGTAACTCACAGAGATTTAAAAGCTCTTTTTAAAGAAATTATTGAGGGAGGCACACAGCAGTACAGGCAAAGACAGGATGAGTTACACCAGTCTTGAGAACAACTTGAGTGTTTTCTCTGAATTTCCAGCAAGCATAAACTGACAAATAGTTTATGCTTGCTGACAAATTGCATATGCTGTAGAATAAAAATCTGCAGTTTTTACTTCAGTTTTTGACCCATAACTATAGCCATGATGAGCAGAACTGACCCAAAGACCAGACCCTGAGGGACAACAAACAGGCCCTTATCTAACGTCCAAAAAAACCCACAAAAAAAACCCCCTTCTTGTTGTAAAAGAGCACAAAAACATAAATACTTTCCATCATGTGAGAAATTTGTAGAAAAACTATGAACATTAAGCTTTCAAATTTGTGAAAAAAAAAAAAAAAACTTTTAAAAAATTGCAGGAATTAATTGGTGGCTCAAAAAATAAATAATAACGACACAACATACAGTAAATTGTAATGAGTCAGCCAAATTGTAGCAATTTTTTTTTTCCCCCATTTGACCAAAGCATTCAATAATTTTATTGAAATGAAAGATGAATTTACTCCAAGGATTTTTAAGTGCTTTGTGGACGGTGCTGTATCGTTGTCTGTGGCCCACAATGAAAATGCTGATCCGTAGTTATATGGAGGGACTGAGTGGGGTATGTGACCTCTGAAACGTTGACTTTGAGTAGCCAGCTCATAAATTATGCAGACCATTTCAGAAATATGCCCTATATCAGTCTGGCTTACTTATACAGTGACTGAATAATAGATGAGCGGTGCCTCTATTCGGAACATATCGTATACACTATACAGTCCAGACTTGTGTTTTTATCAGGATAAAAGTATCGATCCTCTCTCCTCTAGGCCTTCGCCAGGACTACGCCTCTACCTCTACCTCAGCCACAGCCGGCCGTCGCAGCTCCAGTTTCTCCTTGCACTCCCTCAGGCGCTGTGAGTTGGACCTGGAGGAGGAGGACGAGGAGGACGAAGGCTACGACCAGCTGCCGCCTCCCCAGCCTCGACTCTTTCGCACGGGCTCTATGCAGCGGGGCAGCATGCCCCACTCTCACACCTTCTCCAGCTTCAGAGACTGCAGGCGCACCTCGGCCGGCCCCCAGTTTTCACTCAGCGGACTCTCTCAGCTGTCCGGACCCTCCAGCCTGATCGCAGACACACACGCAGCCTACAGGAGTGGCACAGGTGAGTGTTTCCTGTTTGCAAATTCAAAGCTGAGTTTGGACTTTTGCATGCAGCCCGTTTTTTTTTAAAGGTTTTTAATGCAGAAGTTCAATACTGAGAACAACTGTTATTACTTATTTATTTAATTAATCTGTAATTTAAAATGAAGGGATGATATAAACAAAAGTTCTGAATGATAAAGAGTAGTTGGAAGAAAAACACCTACCTAAAGCCCTAACCCTTCTCTCAAAGGTCGTTTTATTGTACCATAAAAACTAAGCATCAATCAACTATAGAGATACACCTTTAAGCACAATATATATAAAAAGTAATAATAACAAAGAAAACCAGATATCTTGTCTAATGAGTGAATATGCTACATTTTACCTTGATAGGGTATTGTATGATATTATTTTCTTAAAATCTACTCTCTTTGGTTTCTTTTGCCAGGTTGCTCCACAGATTTGTTCCATAAACAGAAATACAATGTTCCATTTGTTGAGTTATAGTTTTGTTTTTTGTTGGTTTTTTTTTTGTAAATCTCAGATCCTCTCAAATTATAAGTGCTATTTCCTTTAATAAATCTTTTTTGCAAACATGCTAACGTGCGCTAACGTTGTTGAATAGACAAGCTACGGAGAAGCATGCCCAACCTGATCCGAGCTCCCAGCATGCCTAGTGTTCCCAGTATTCCATGCCTGGCCTCCCCTATCAACCCACCCTCCAGCGGCCCCTCCTCTTTACCACCAATGCCCTCCCTCCGGAGCAGCCAGAGCTTTGACTCGTCCAGCGGGCTCCTCCGACTCCAGTCCTCCAGTAAGACCCTTGTGTCTACCAATAAATCAGCCACAGTGGGGTTCGGTTCTTTTATAATTCAAGCCTGTCTTGTGTGTTTCCCACTGTGTTTTTAGTCCCTTCCCCGGGCCAGCTCACCCAGCGAGTCCAGAGCGTCGGAAACTTCTCCAGCACTCCACGACAGCAGCTGAAAGCCACAGCCTATGTCAGTCCCACGGTGCAGCAGGGTCCCACGTCCACTTCCCTGTCCACCTCCGCCAGTTTGAGCTGCATCCCGAGCAGCACGGCACTTCCTCAGCCCCTGAAAGCCAGCGGAGGTTTGCTGCCGCACGCCCTGAAGGCCGGCATCAACCAGTCAGCCGCCCCGCGCAGCTCGCTTCCTCGTCCGGCTTCCTTAGTGGGGGCGAACGGACTTCCACGTGCGAGTAAAATCATGCAGCCCACGCGCAGGTATGGTCCAAACCGCACCGTCACGTACAACACAGGTTTTTTTATTAATCTTTTTGTGCTGTTGTTAGGTCGGTAATTTTTCTGTTTGTTTGCTTCATTTTTAATTTTCAGATGCACACTCTTACTCTGGAAGTGTTGTGTTTTTTATTTTTTTACGTAAATCTTGAAAACAAAAATAAAAACCTAATCATTAAACAAAATTTATGTGGTAGGTACTCATAAATTTTGATCAGTTATCTTTCTCAAAGGATCGTATCAAGTTAATTATGGTGAAGCAAATCCCTCAAATTTTTTTTTTTAATGTAAAGGTTGCTGACCTCTGTTCTGGTATAATTATGGCTTGGTGTGGTCTTATAATACCAGTGGCACTTCAGCTTGCTTTGTTCTGTAAGATATAAAAGCATAAAGCATTGTGTGATCTATGTTACTGAACTTTACTGCTTAAGTATGCTGCAATTAAACACAAGTCAAACTTTAAACGCAGAAAGCAAAGTCCAGAGGAAAAGAGGGAAACAATCAGCGTAGCTGCAGTAATTATCTCATGCCAGTAGAGGGCGACGCTGGCTCAGGTCTAGCCCATGGTTCTACATATCTTGTTCTGCATCCCAGAACCTTCATTCACTGTTTTAAATGAAGCCTGGTAGGAATAGCAGGGTGTCACCACTTGTTCCTGTTCTACAAGTTTCCTAATCTTATTGTCAGTATATTTGATTTGGTTAATCTTTTATTTATTACGTGTTTATCAGATGCTCAGTAGACTTGCTTCCTTCTTCCCACAGTTTGCTCGCACCTCCAAAGAGCCTGGCTGCTCTGAGCGCCCTGAGGGACGGCAGCTGGAGAGACGGCTGCTACTGAACCCAAACGGACTGAACTGAGGTGAAGTCTGAGGGCTGCACAGGGCTACTCTGCATGGGAGCAAAGTACTGTTTTAAAATGATGCTGCCAAGATCTCCCAGAGAAGGTGACTGTTAATGTGAACACAAAGACTGAGAAAAGTGTGGATCCAGCAGGCTGGATCTAAGCTACCTGCTTAAACACTGATAACACAATGATAACAACAGGCAATACTCTGATAATAAGACTCTAAATGTGAAAGAAGAAATCCTCTTTTATGTTTATTTATTTTTCTTTTTTGAGTTTTCTTTGTTGATGATTACTACTTTTATTCATTAGAATGGAAATTTCTCTCAAGCCTAACGCTTTCGAACACGCTTTGAATGGTTTTCTGTGGTTGATTTTGCGAGTAATATTATTTTATTTTTCATTCCATGGTAAGATATAGAAGAAGACTCTCAAACTGGAATGAAGTTACTTCCTGTTAAACAGTGTTGTGTTTCTTGATAGTTCTGTTTTATGGCTGGACCTTGCAGCACTTTAGATGGGAATTATGATTCACCTGTAAAAGTAAATCATCTGCTTTTTCTTTTTTTTTTTTTGCTGTTTTTTTTTTTTTAAATCAAATATGATATTCATTTGAGTCGGAGTACACATTCCATATTGAGGCTACTTTCTTTCATTTTCTGTAATTACATGAAATCTTTACAGTTGTTTCTTAACTTTAATCGCTGCAGTAATATTGCACATGCTTTTTATGGATCACAAGGAGAAAAAAGAGGGGCTTAATTTTTAAAATGAATAAATCGTTTCAAAGCATGTTTGTCCGCTCTTTCTCTCACCCGATGTGGTAAGGAACAAAATGGATTCAGAATCTGTTAAAGCTCAAGTTGAGCAGCACATTTCTGTTTTGTTTCCACGTGTAAAGAGATGTTAACGGTGTTTCGCAACATCTAGATCAGTGCCGTTTACCCAAAACTGTTTTTCCTAACGGAAAGATATACTCTAGGATTTTTAATTCTTACGGCACAAGACGTAGTAAAAACAGACAAGAGATGAAGTAAGATTTAACAGTAAAGCAGCAAAGAACATGGATCTATTCCCACAAAATATTTCAGTAAAATTGTATTAAGAAAGAAAAACAACAACAGCAACACCTTGAAGAAACATACCTTTCAAACACATTTTATCTTAGATTTAGATGTTTGTTTTGAGATTTGAGAAGCCAAGAGAATTACAGAATTTATGGCATATCATTGTATCCGTGGATGCTTTGGTTTTCATTTGTGTTTTGAGTTCCATATTTAGTTTTCCCATATTCAGTTCATTTCTTTGTGTTTAGTTTCTTGGTGTGTTCTTGTGTACAGTCCTTTGTTCCTTTGGACTTATTTCCTTTTCCCCTCTGGCTTTGTAGTTTCTTTTGTGTGTAGTTCAGCTTTCTTTGTGTTAGTTACTCATATTGCCTTAGTTTGCCTGTTTGTTCTCTTCCACAGCTGTTCCTAATTCCCTTTTTTATTTATTTGTGCTCAGTGCCATTCTCCACTCTCACCAAAACCGCTTCGTTTTTTGTTGTCATTTGTTGGTTTTTCCTATTGCTCTGTCCACGTTCCATGTCCTGTCTGCCTTGTTCCAGTTCTGTCAGTTTATCATTAAATCCTCCGCTGTGTTCATTCCTAGTTCATGTCTGCATTTTGGTCCTATTCACAATCACAAACTACAAAACATGACAATAATCTTTCTATTCTATTTTTCTGTCCTTTTATCAATCAAAATTACATAAAATGTATAAAACATCCTGTGTTGAAATCAGATCCTGAGCAAATCATTGATTCAAAACAAATATTTGTTTTGATACAAAAAACATTTATTTGGCGGTTTTTAAATAAATTTACATTAAACCCAATGACTGATATGCTTGTTTTCTTTTAGCTTAATGCTATGGGATAAGTTTCAGAATAAATGTAGAAAAGGAATGTTGAAGTTTTTATGTGGGTTGTAGAAGTGAGGCAGAGCATTGAACCGGACAGATGTTTGCTGCAGCGAAGACCCTGGAAGAGCAGAGCTGACTAATCTTTAACATGCTTGTGTTTTGAAGGGAAGTCTCCAAAGTAACGTTCAGGCTTGTACAGTTAAGAAGCCATAAGTATATTGTCCTGCTGTTGGGAAACTTGCTCTGTATGTGCTAAATCCTGGCCCTGGAGAGGAAGCCCGGTATTTCTAAAAATGCCTAACAAAGCTCAAGAGGTAAGTTTTAAGCTTTTTTTTTCTATGACATACAAGCTTGACATACACTACATCTAAGATTGCTAGTGCATTTATCATGCCTTTTTCAAAAAACAAAAAAATCAGGATGCTGTGACCAACCTGAGTACACTGCAGGAGATTTCCCAACAACTGGGTTTTGAATGGACTGTTCTGGCATCTGAACTTGGTTTCAGCAGGGCTGAAATACACCAGTTCCACACCAAATCAACAGAGAGGAGCGAACAGGCCAGGCTCATGTTGGAAAGATGGTACTATGTGTGTGTGTGGGTGTGTGTCTGTGCATTCAGGTTGCAGAACTTGATCTTTTTGAATGAAGAAAAAACAAAAACAAAAAAAAACTCATTTTAATGTCAAAGTAGTTTTTTCACCAAATTTACTCTGTACCACTGGATCCTGGATGGGATAAAAACATTAGAAAAATTTTGCACCTCTCTCCTTTTTCCTGATATTGGATTGATTACCAGGTACGAGAGGTCATGGGACAAGCCAAATAAGACCAAATTACTCCAAGACGCACTGGAACGAGCAGGTCGGCGTGACCTCGCAGAATGGCTGCGCTGTCTCCACTGGGGTCATCAGAAGTTGAGTAAAAAGGTGGAACTTCCCTCAGCATTCCCCTTCATCATCACCGTCCATAAGACCATCCGCAACCAAGACGCCCTGCGCAGAATCAATGACCTCAACCGCAGATTCACCTAAAAATACATGACTTTTGTATGCAAAAGCCATGTATGCAGCTCTGGTCATATTTATTGCTGATATTACATTACATGCATAAATTATAAGCCTAGACTAGATTAATATCACTGACCATACAATAGAAGCATCTTATGTGGAGCTTCTTGTCTTGTAACTAAATAAATACTTTGCAATAAAGCTACAAAGCAGATATCAGGGTGCCGAGTGAGTTATTTTAAGTCAAAGTTTATTTGGTAGTCTTTAGGATTTCCTGCAACTTGTAGGTTGGGTAATGGGACCGATTTTAGGTACATACAAAACCAGCAATGGATGTATTGATAAAGAATAAAATGAGATTATTGAAATCACTCACGTTAGGGCTGATATTATTAATCAAAGCAAAAACTATAATTTGTTTATCTTGTAACTATAAGCCAAAATCAAGTAAATTATCCGAGAAATTAAATGCTAAGGGTTTAAAATGTATTTTTACCTTTTAACCATCGCAGAGTTAAGACGAAAGTAAATATAGTGTGCAGTTATGCTTATGACATTTTGTGAATCAAAATCGTGCTGTTCAAGTTTTCGCTTCATTAAGGCTGTCCATGAGTAATTTTGTTAAGATTCGGTCATTGATCATTTTGTATCTACTTACATCATTATTGTTAAAGATGATGTAATATTTATCCTATTTCATTTATTAGGACTTGATAAACGATACTATTCTGTTTAGTCATTTAATTCCTTAAATTATTTATGTCTTTCACGGGGAAAGAATATTTATCCAAATACTTAATTCACTGAATCTCGGTCAACCTAACCCGAATTGACACAGTTTTGCAAACCAATCAGAAGGTCGAGCCATATTCTAGCAAGGTTGTGAGAGCGTGGGGGTTCAGCATGCAGTGAGGCTTCAAAATAAGAGATTTATTTTTCTATCTTGGAGGTAGAAATGTTTTGATTTTAAATAAACAAAGTAGCTAATGTTGTAAAATAAAATGATAAAGCATTATAAGGAACTCAAGATATGAAAATAAAGCGGAAGAATAAGCAACATTTGTGATAATTCACAGAGAGGGCACATTATTCTGAAACTCCTTCTACGGAAGTAAGAAGCAGCCCTCTCCAAACAGACGCCTATTTAGTCGTATTGTAGCTGGCTGCTTGCTACTATCTAAACAAGAGGAAAAAGCCTCGACAGCAACATGAAGCGATGCTCTGTTGGTGATTTGTAGACTATATTTCATTCTGAAGCGAGACTACGCTCATTTGGACACCGAGAAATGTTAGTTTCTGGACACTCAGGCGGACGTTTGGCTGTAGTGTATTTAACCAGGTTTGATTTTCATCGACGAGTAGGTAGAAACGCAGCATGTTTGCCGCCTGACAACTTGCGACTTGGGCTTTAAAAGTGCGAGTTTGCAGTAATGGCCTCATCGCTGGGTTGCTTCAACGGTCCGGAGGTGCTGGAGGACGTGAACCACGCTCGGGGCTTGATGCACGAGCTGAAACTGATGTACGACTCTCGGTTGCTCGGCGACGTTACCATCGGGGTTGAGTGCGATGATGATGATGATGATGAGGAGGAGGAGTTAGAGGAGGAATCGCTGGAGCACCGCGAGGGAGCAAGAGTTGACTCGGGTCAAGTGTTTCTGTGCAGCCGCAACGTCCTGGCCGCTGCCAGCCCGTACTTCAAGAGCATGTTCACGGGCGGGCTGAACGAGAGCGCCCAGAAGCGGGTGCTCATCCGCGGCGTGGACTCTGAATCCATGTCGGTCATCATCGATTACTGCTACACGGGCAGGGTGACCATCACGGAGAGCAACGTGCAGAGGCTGTACGCGGCGGCCAACATGCTGCAGCTGGAGTACATCCGGAAAGCCTGCTCCGGCTTCATGACCAGGAGGCTGGATCACTCCAACTGCGTGGGGATGCTGAAGTTTGCGGACACCTACGACAATCCGGAGTTAAAGGAGAACGCCCGAGCCTTCATTGCCAGGAACTTCACTCAGGTGTTTAACGGAGGGGATCTGTGCGAGCTGAACTCGGGTCAGTTTAAGGAGCTGTTGTCTCTCGATACTTTGGACGTGGACTGTGAGAAGACGGTGTGCTCTGCCGCTGTCCAGTGGCTGGAGGTGAACGCACCTGTGGACAAAGAGGACGCCCTGCAGGTGCTGAAGTGTGTGCGCTGGAGCTTGTTCAGCGAGAAGGACAAGTGTTACCTGGAGAGCCTCGCGACGAGGCCTTTAATCGAGACATACCTGGCGTCCTTCTTCAGCAGGTCTGCAGAGGACGCCATGTCTGCGCCTCTGGACGCACCGAAACACAGAATAGGCGTGAGCGCCAAGGAGATGATCCTCTTCTTTGGCCTGCCCAACGACAACATCATGTGCTGCGACCCTTACTCCGAGGACCTGTATTTTATGGCTCCGCCTTTGGAAGATCTCAGCAGTCAAGATTACAAACGCTCCACCATGGAGTCGCTTGTCGTTTGCGCCACGCCGGACAACAACTTGTACTTGGCTTCCCACCTCTCCAAACACTTCTGGCTGTACGATCCCGTCCTCAACAGGTGGCGGGAGTTGGCGGAGAGGCTGCTGGGCAGAATCCACTCAGGGATGGGCTACCTGAACGGCCACGTGTACCTTCTGGGAGGAAGAAATCCAGTCACAGACGCCCGATTAAAGGAGGTAGAGTGCTACAGCATCCAGAGGAACCAGTGGACGTTGGTGGCCCCGCTGCCTCACTCTTTGGGGAAAATGCAAGTGGTGGCTCTGCACGACCACCTGTACGTGGTGAACAAAAGGAGAATGCTCTGCTACGACCCCAAGAGGAACCGCTGGCGCCACTGTGGCTCGCTCAGAAGGGACAAGCTTCACAAGGCCTGCGTCTTCCAGGAGCAGATCGTCTGCGTGTGCGACATCCCCGTGGTCAAAGCCTACAGCCCCGCAAGAGGGGAGTGGAAGAGGCTGGGGGACATCCCCATCGACAGCCGCGCGCTCAACTACCAGGTGATCCAGCACAGAGGCAAGCTGCTGCTCCTCACGCAGACGCTGCTGCAGCACAACAAGAACAGGGTCCTCATCCACGAGTACGACCCCGCTCGGGACGCGTGGAAGAACATCATGGCGGTGTACGTGTCCACCCTGGGGCCCGTGTGCGTGTCGACGCGCGTGTACCCGGCGTGCCTGGGGTCCGCTCACAGCTTCTCCACGGAGGAGGACGACGACAGCGGCTCCAGCGCCGACTGGGACCTGGACGGCTTAACGGATGCAGACTCCGATTCCGGAAGCTCCAGTTCGTTCTCTGATGAGAACTGGTAGGGAACCGATGTTCCCTGGTCAAAAGAAGTGTTTATTTATAATGGCTATTTATTTTTACTGGGGATTTTTGTTTGCCACTGGCGATGTTTCAGTATTAAGGCAGCCATGTAACTTGAAGACACAAGTTAAGGACTGGGAGAGGTTATTTTTCTTTCTATTTCACCCACTTACAGTATTACGTCACTTTGAGATTAAGTAAATACAACAAACACCTCTGTGTAATGACAGACCAACACACAAGGGCATGGATCGGAAGGGGAAAAAAAACATTGTTAAATGTTTTTACAAATATTCTTAAAAGTGTGGCGCACATTTACATCTTTTCACTGCCAGCACAGGGATTGACACCTTTTTTCACTACTTTTACCATATATCTGTTCTTCCTGCTTTCACAGGGACAACTCTTTTTTTTTTTTTTTTTTTTTTTTTTTTTTTTTTTTTTTTTTTTTTTTTTTTTTTTTTTTTTTTTTTTTTTTTT
>CAEGAE010094113.1:0-37769 GCA_903067095.1 Girardinus metallicus | reverse complement strand
TAGGAGGGTGTGGTTCCCTGGGCTTGAGCCAGTTGCATATTATATATACACATATATATGTTTGCCCCTGATTTCCTTCCCTTTGGGTGGTCGGCGTTTGGCCGGGACTTATTTGTGGAACCGATCCTATCCACAAACCTTATCTACCTACAAGGTCACAAAAATCAGCCATTGTCCACCATGAGAGAGGGCTGATGGACGGTCCCAACCACCAAGTCATCTCTCCATGCAAGGTTTACAACAGTCACTCCATGATTGACAACGTTTTTGCTATATTTTGCACACACACACACAAAAAAGTTTCAGCAAGTCAGATTTTTAAAGATCGGTGATCGACCAGAAAATTGCTACCGGTGCACCATTAATGAATGGAAAGATCGTTACTACAAACAAAACATACTTAGTAGTTATTAAAAAATACTTGAACATCTTGAATATGTCTATTCAACAGAGCTTTCCCAAGGAAGTAAAAATTGACAATGTTCTGTATCCATCCTCTATGTATTTATTTATCCATCTTCATTTCTATCTTTATCTGTCTCCCTCCCACTTTCAATTTTTATCAACTGTATCTTTCTCTTTAATTATCAGGTTTATCAAGTTCAGATAGTCAGGTTATTTCCCCTCTGAAAGCCAAATCTGGTCAAAATTTTTATTCGGTGATGGCTGGATTTTAGCTGCGTGTCAGGTCAGGGCAGGACGCCTGAGCTAATTTGTACAGTCGGCCCTTCGTTGTCCGCCATCGTAAGATCCCTCCCTGATGCTCCGTCCCAACGTGTAAGAAGCATCCAACTCGGACCAATAATAATCAAGCATTCATGATGGACGTTTGCCAGAACAAATCAGACATTTTTTCAACAACACCGCCAGAATGTTGTTTAAGGCATTCTGACCTTATTCATTCACAAAAATACAAAGCATCTTTCGGGGCCCCGGGCTGCAGCCCCTGTAAGCCCATGCTAAAATCCGGGCTTGAATATCAGTGAGAATGCAGTAATGCATTCTCGCTTATTTAGTTCCTGTTTCTCTTACTTCTTATTATTCAATGTTCGTATATTATGCTGCGTTTAACTACTTCTGTTAACTCATATACCAATTCACAATTCAAGTACAGCTTTCTTCTACTTTTCCCCTACTTCTTATGCTTTGTTCTGCTCTTTCTTGCATATTCTGCAGCAATAATTCTGCAGATTTGCATTCTCACGGCTGTTTCGCTAGGAACAGTAATTTTTCTAGTATAAGTGTTATGTTTATTTATTAATTGGTGTCAAATAATGTTGTAATACTTTTAACTTGTTTACCAAAAAAACTATTTAGCCTCCTTTATCATGCCTATTTGTGACTTTTTGTTTTCTAGTCCACCTGCAGGTTGTGCTGGCTGTGGGTCTGGCTGTGTTCTGCTACTGTCTGGTTCTTGGCTGCATCCTTTGCTGTCGCAAACAGAAAAGCCTTTCCTCCGAAGACAAAGAAGCAGCTTTTCTGTCCCCTCATCCCAGTGAGAGTGTGACTGTGACATTAAGTCACTCTCCGTGTACTCAGCCTGTCAAACAGCAGTACGAAGAGCTGGATGGTGATGTGTTGGAGTGCCCTTCTTCTAAAAGTAGCTCTTCTCCATCTGAAGATAACCTCAGCACTCTCCCATTCGACAACAGCCCTTCTAGAGTCACTGAGTTGGCGCAGTCTCCCAGAGCTACTTTCCCAATGCGGCGCCTTAGTACTTCTGCTCTGCCCTGCTCTCCCAGTAAAGCTGCTAATCATGGCAGGGCTTCCTTGCCCTCCCTCACCAAACTCAGCTTTGTATCCAAATCCCGCCGGGTGATAGGCAGACGCAGAACTGTTAGTGGAGAAAGTTATTCTCTCAGTGAGAGCAGTCGGCTTACTCCCAGCGTTAACAGCCAGCAGGGGGAGCCATGTCACCCTCAGTATGGCTCCAACTCCACCTCTGCCCCATCCAAACCAGCTCCTCTTCTGCACTTTTCCCTGCTCTTTAGCTCCAGCTCTGGCACCTTGGTGGTCAACATCCTGGGGCTTTCTGGGGACACTAGAAGACGCAGTGGGGTATTTGTTCGCGCCAGCCTCCCTCCACTTCACCCCTCGCTCCAGCAGACAGCCCCACGCCGGCGCAGCCTCTGCCCAGACCTCATCAGCCAGAGCTTTGTGCTGCAGGTGGGCTCTGTGGAGGAGCTCTGCACCTGTACTCTGAGGCTGGCTGTCTACAGCAGGGACTTCTCTGGGCTGAGAGAAGCCGCTCTGGGGGAAGTGGAGTTACCCTGTGAGGAGATTGAGTGGGAGCCTGACTCCAAGACTACCTACACTAAGCAGCTCATCCCAAGCAAACTCAAGCTGAAAAAGGTACATAGAAAAAGAGCTTTAAAAAACTGTCTTAAATGTGTGTTAGAGACAGATACCAAAATTCCAAGTTTCCTACATACTGCAAAAAACAAAATCTGAGTACTTTTGGTCTAGTTTTTGGTGGAAATCTGGGGTAGTCAGAGTTGCTTCCACTTTCCCAGTGGGAAAAACAACATTGGAGGACATTCCAGTTCATTTTCTGGCAAATCAACAAAAAGATGCTGATCGGGATGCTGATGCCCTCAAAAAATAGACTGAATGCTGAAATGAAATTAGATGCATTTTAAAGGTTTTTCCTTTTAACATATTTCTTTTCAACTAAATTGCATAATATAAATATCACATTATTAGAAATAATCAAACAAAATGATTTATAAAATGATTTATCATGGTCATATTTTATATGCAATAGAAATCTATAATTTTAACAGATGTATGAAAAATGTTTGTGAGCTGCTGTGTTTTTTGTTTGATTCTTGCTTTTGTTTACTTTGTGTTCCAGTAAATGCATCATGGAATCGCTGAAAAAAAAAAAAAAAAAAAGAAGTATTTCCAAGGTCTTTGCAAAGTCTTCTCAGCTGCTTTAATGGATAGGGAAAGTTTTCTCGCACCCTGTTAAATAACATATTTAATCTATGGTCACATCTAACATCTAACCAGCTTTGCCATTAGCCAGTTTTCCATAGATTTTAGTTATGGGGATTTTGTTGATAGTGACTGCAGAACAAACAGGCCGAGTGAAAAAAATTGGATGAGTGCCCACGCAGTGCTCTCTGTGACTCAGCTCCAATGCTGCCAAAAGGCATTAATAACAGCCTTTTGGTGGGGGGTGAGCCTGAGGCTTCAATGGACTGTATTCACTCACGAGGGCCACTGTTCTTGTTGGGAAAGCCCATTTCCTGTCCCCTTCCCCTTTATACAATGGCCAGTTATAGATTATTGATTCCATTCCACAACACTATCTTCCACAGTCTCAGTAAGAGCAGCTGCTGAGTGTAAACAGGTGGATGTGGGCTGGCTACAGAAAAAGCACGGCTGCTCTGCCTCCTGGAAAATAGAGAAAGAATGATGTGTAATTTGGTCAAGGCTCTGTGGCTCCAGCTTTGATGTCTGCCCATTCTGAATATGAACTACTACATCACTTTTGTAATCATTGTAATGTAACCAGTGAGGTTACTGGCAATAATTCATCTACCATTTATTGTTTTGACATTTTGTTGGAATAAAAGGTTTTGCGATTACAGGCATTTTGAGAAGAGGCCAATCAATGATTGTTAATTTCCTGTGTTTGTTTGCATGCTCTCAGTTTTTAATGTGAGTGCCCAAAATATCCACAGCAAATGTCATGTTTATCAGTCAGCAGTGAAAAAAAATTTGCATTTTTTGCAAATCAGTTATTTTTCTAAAAAAAAAAACAACCCGCTTTCATACAAGCAGATGTACTGTACACTTATAGAGTCACAGTTTCAGTAAAACCACAATTAGCTTTCAACACAGCTAATAGATTATTGGAATTTTATATGACAGATCATCACAATGTGTTGCATAATATGAAGGCAAAAGTTACTTTTGAAACTTTGCATTTTATAAATTTTTTCCATATTTTACATACACTCTGGAAATGAAATTTCATGGCTCTGACTGACTCCAAGAATGCAGATAATTGTTAGCTAAATTTATCTAAAAGTAGGATATGCAGTCAAATTCATTTTTAAGCATCACACATGCTAAGGTGAGTGGATCTTCAGCAGTACAGTGTTTGCATACTATTGCCTGCATTTATTATTGGGTCATTGCTCCTCTCTTGTAATGTAATGCTGTACCATGTGTGTCAGAGTTTTGCAAATAGTTAACTCATGAATAAGTTGTTAGTCTCTCTACTCTAAGCTTAAACTGGGTGTGGTGGACCATCCTGTTCTTGGAGAAAGCGGTTTCAGCCAGTTCAGAGGTACCACTACTCCTTATCTTTAAATTTCTGTTTTATGACCGACCCCCCACTCCGCTTTCAATAAAACCTGGCTGATGCAGAGAGGCAAGTTGGAGTTGTTATGAGGCACCACTATGACTCTCCCTCTTTGCAAAGGCTGAAGTGATAATACTCTCTGTTTGGTACTTCATATGTAAAGGTTAGAGTACAATTTATGTGCATGTTGCAGTACTAAAAGTGTAGGAGGGCGATGTTATCATCTTTCTATGTTACTTATATACAAGGCATCTTTTGAGATCAACGCACTAAGTGAATTTACATTCACAATGAAAAGTCAACATTCCTGTGCTGAATTAATACTGTTACTTAAAAAGGTGTTGTTCATTTGAGTGACATCGTCTGAGGTGAAATGATAGTGACAGCGGCAGTGAGCTGAAAAACACTTGTTGAATAAAATCACCAAGCAGTCAAGCATCCCTGTTGGGCTTAAACTCATTCATCTGACAGCAGAAAGTGACTCACTGGGCTTTTCACAGTTCAAGCTGATCAGTGTTGACATAAAATCAGATGGAAATTATAGTGAGAAGTACACATCAGTTGCTTTTATCTAAAGTGACTAAGAACATAAACATCTATTATTTTTAATGGGTTGTCAAATGAGAACTATAAGAAAAATGAAGAAATGATGGCTATTAGCTTTAAGTGACTCACAGTTTAATGTAGATATGCTTAGAATGGGAAGATTGTACTATTTATGACTTGAATCAGATATTATTTATTGTTTATATATTTTCTGTCATCAAAAGAATATAATGTGCACATCTGTAGAGAAAAAAATAATGTTCTTCCTCCCTCGAGAGTCATGACATTTTTGTTCTTTTAACCTGTAGATCTTTCCTACTACTTGTCCTCAGAGTTTCAGTTCTCAGGAAACTCTGGGATGCAGAAAAAGCTCAATTTGTGTGCCACGGACTTTGGGCCAACTGTTCATCTTGCTGCAGTACCAGACCCTGGCCCAACGAATCAAAGTGATGGTTCGAAAGGCTGAAAATTTGGTCAAGCTGACGCGAATCCCAGGAACTCCAGGTGAAGATCCACTTCACACCTAAACAAGAAAATGCATGTCGGGACACTTTAACTGTGTAAATATACAAATTCTTAGTTACTTTGTAGGGAAGATTAATGAGAGAAGTAAAATAAAACAATTTTTGACTTGCTTAGTTTAATGAACATACCAGATCTGACCATTTTGTATAATATGTAACAGCTTCCACAAAGTCCATTGAAAACATAATTGATAGACCTTTTAGCCTGATAACAACAAGCTCATAATTATTCATGCTCTTGACAAATCTAGATTTAAAATGATTTTCATTCACCCAAAAAATTTGTTTGAAAATGTGACAAAGGTATTTCAAAAGATAAAACAATACAGTATAAATTTGAAAAATGGTATTTTAGTGATTTATCTTTGATAATGAGCTTCAGATTTTTGAGGTTGGAAGGCTTCAACATAATCTTTTCTCCCACTAACGTTTCTTTGTCAGTTTCAAGTTATCGACATTAATTGCAGTCACAAAGAACATTCACGTCAGAGCTAAATCTGCCTGCATCCCTTTAGTCCACTATAAGTTTAAAGTTGGGTTCATTCCCTTAATTGTTAAGGCTAATATTAACAATAAAATTTGTCAGAATGCGTTTCAGTCTCCTGCTTAGTCCAGCTGCAGTCAGACAGATCAGTTCCTTGTTTTGCCTGTGGCATAATTAAATCAGAAACTGATCAGCCCAGAAGTCATTTCCCCTCCTGTCTGTGCCATATCTTGCTGCATTTGATTTTCTGCTGGTTAGGATTGGAGGAAGCACGAGAATCTGTACAAAGAAAAAATGTTTCAAAACATATGGACTATAGCCACGGTGTTTTTCTATTATAGTAAATTTAATAAGGTTTCTTAAATGGATTATCAACAGTGATTATATATTCCAGGTGATGTTGGAGATATACAAAGGCGGGGGATACGAGGGAATAAACAAGTTTGTTTAGATTATGTGAGTGTAGCAACGGAAGATGTCTGTAAATAAACATTTGCTGCAAATATTAAGATAAACAATTGTATTTGATTACTGTAGAAGAAAACTATAGATAGACACAATGCAATCTAATTTATCTTTTTAAAGAAGTTCTAATATTGAAAACAATATTAAAACAGTTTGTCTGCCCAAAGAAGATGCACTCCTTTGTTTTATAGTATATAAGCAATGCAAGGCAAACAAAAAACTAACAATTTTGTTAAATCAACTCAGGAAACGTAGATCTGAAACTATAAGCAAATAAAATAATTTAAGTAAAAATAATTTAAGACCCATTAGAGACTGTTGAAACACTAACAAACTTTTACCAGGCACTTCCATGTGCAACTGAATAAAAGATAAAATGTTCTCTAAATCGTCACATGGAAATGATGAGCCAATCAGAAGCAAATTTTTTGTCACAAGTGCACAGAGGAGGAAATACACCCAATTTTGAGTTCTATTTGGAGGAACTAGCTTTTAGCTAGATCATATTATCCACCTCAAACCGGCAGGTGAAAATAAAATATTTAACTTAAAGGTCAAATTAAAGAGGTGTGTGTCACTAGCAAACAAAAAAATTGCCTTTTTTTTTTTTTTAACAGATCACTATGTTGTCATCAACTTACATCAGGATGGTAAAATAATTGACACAAAGGAGACCAAAGTGGCCAGTGGACAAAACCCCATCTGGAATGCTCCCTTCCTGTTTGACCTTCCACCCGGTGACATCACCCAGCTGCCACTGGCTCTCGAATTCATCGTGATGCAGGTTTGCGTTTTAGACAAATGAAATTACACTTTATTGATGAAAGGTGTGATACTCCATCCAGTAACTGAATCTGGATTCATGTTACAGGGCCGTCTCTACACTAAGAACAGTATTCTGGGGCGCGTATTGATTGGCGGCAATGCTTCAGATGTAGGACAGGAGCACTGGAAGGAAATCTGCGGTCCAGGACAAACAGAAACCACCCGCTGGCACGCCATCCAGTCAGATGCAGTGTAGGACTAACGATATGTAAAATGTAGGTGGAGCAGGATCACATTTACCTATGGGACAATAGAAGGTGAAACACTGATCACACTGGGGTGATAGGAATGATGCGTAACAAGTTTTTCTAATATAGCAGTCATCTCACCCCATCACATTAGTGATTACTTCATTGTGATTCCTTAATACTGTAGCATTGTAACAACTTGGATGTACTGTGAAACTTATACTAATGTTGTAGAACTGTTTATTTTGTGCCAAGACACTAAAAATTTCAAAGCTTGCTGGACAAAAAGGCTTAACATGCATATGTGTATTTTACATCTTTGACAGTGTGTGACTTTTTTCTTTCATTTGTAACTGTATTGTTCCTCTTTCACATTGTCATATCTATCATTCTGTACAGAGCTGTTAAAATTTCATTGTAATGGTTGGGATGCCTTGTAATTCTTCATCATTTTATTCTTTACCCGGGGAAAAATAAAGAAGAAAAATTCTAATTGGATTCCTTAGCACACACATTTAGAACTACCAGGTTGCAGACAATCCTTTAAAGATAAATGTTGCTTGCAGTAACACTTGGATAGGCCCACTTCATAATAAAGTAGAGCACCTCTAAGATCTCCAAAATATCCATAACCATTCAAACTTGGATAAATTGTGGCAAATTTGGAAAACCTTATTACATGAGAAGAAAATGATAGGATTTCCATTGCACAGCTTATCAGCAACATACTGTTCAAGACGATTTCTGTTCAGGCTACTGTTCTGCACAGTGATTTTAATCTGGCAGAGGACACTGCATATGAGAAGGAATAACGAACTACTACTTTGTCATCTCAGAAGATGTGTGCATGTACTCAGCATTTGGGAAACTTTTATTCTCCATAATCTGGAGGGATCATCCACATTTTGATCATTTTTTTAATGGGATTGCAAGAAACCTCGTACTGTTAGCGTCCTAAAAGGCTTTGATAATGGGAATAATTAAAGATACATTATTACACAGCACATGAAGATCTCTACTCTACAAGTATCTACAGGTTAAATATTTTACGTTGAAGAAAGGCTCACCAAAATGTCTGACATCGATTGGATTTGTTTCTTTAACATGAACAGCAAAAAATTTTTTTACAGCAAACATAAAATAGTAAATTCCCTCAAACAAAACACAAGTTGATCCCAAATTGCTTATTGCAAAGATTTCTAAAAAATCTTAAGGAAGGACATATTTTTATATGTCAGTACTGCAGTGGGCCAACAGGTGTCAGCAGAACCACCTCTCTATCCATTTGGAAATGCATTGGAATAGAGATGATGCTCGGTTCTTTTTAATGAAATCCTTTATCCCGAAGTTTGTCACCAAATGACAACTTTTGAAAAACTCAGGGGGTAATTTGGATTTACACTATATAATATATTAGATGATTGCTAAAGAGATAAATTTGAAAGCAGTGGACATTTCCTCTAAATATACTTTCTGCATGTCAAGAAGTGTTCAAACATCCTGTTATTATATAGATTAGTATGGTGGTGTTTAATTTTGTATTTTGACAAGATAAAATGAAATAAATATAATTTACAAGAAAGCAAAAGTTAACAAGTTACTAATGTATTGTCGTTTCATCTAAATCATTGTCAACTTTATTAGGTACACCGCTAGTACTAGGTTGGACCCTTTGCTGCCTTCAGAACTGCCTTCATTATTCCTGCCAGAGATTTAACAAGGAGTCATAAACATGCTTTAGAAAGTTCATATTTACATGACAGTATCATACAGTTGCTGCAGATTTGTGTGCTTCACATTCATAATGTACATCTCCTGTTCCATTACATCCTTGTATTTGTGTCTTCAAAATTCCATATCCAGTTAATTAGTTCATTTATCCCAAAGGGAAATTAAATTTTGTCATAACTCATCATCCAAGTAGATTTAAAATTTAGCTTTTTATGGTGATGCTGTGAGGAGAAAAGATCTTGGGTAGCAGTCAGTATTGCAACAAATGCTAATCCATCTCATTTGCTTTTAGCATGCTAATCAGCTGTTCTTTGTTGAAAAAACAATGCATTATTGCCACGGGTACACATTTTAAAAACTGTCTAAAAGCACAAAAATAAGAGAAAAAACTTTCCAGCTGCACAACATCCAAAACCAGAGGAAACATTGTCCAAACATTCAATGCATCAACCAAAAAAAAAAAAAAAAACTAAGAGATGAAGTCTACAAAAATAAACAATCAGAACTTACTTAACAGAGCTACTCCAGGTTGCCAACACGAGTGGTGCAATTTAATTTAATAACTGACAAAACCATATTTAGTTAAATCAAACATGTTCTCACTAATGAACGCCTCCCTATCCATGGATCATTACACAAAACTGCTGTGGTCTTGGCATGAGGCTGTAAAGCATTTGATACTAGCATTCCTCCCTGTTTTGACTCCCTACATGTTCCCACTCTTCTGTGGGAGACAAACTAAATGAGATGTTGCTGATGCCTCTGCAGTCTTTTGTCTGTGTGGTCCTGCAGTTGATCTGCTGCTACAATCATTTCAGATCACTCCATCATTTTCTCTGAGGATTCTCACTGAAAACATCAAAGAAAAGAACAAGAAAGTTTTCTTATTAAAAATGTCATGCTGCTCATCCTTTAGCAGTTGTTTTGTGTGCCCAACTGAAAGCCACAAATATCATAAATCCAAAATGAAAAAGTTATCTGTCCCTCAGAAGTTCTGTCTTGAGATTAAAAAAAAAAAATACCCAATAGGAAATTTAGAAAAAAAGCCTGAAGGCTACATTTACTCTTAGACTCAAGAAAATAAGCAACATCCAACATCTAGCTATGTCAGGTACAAATCACAAGAACAGTCTGTATCTCAGCCCACCATGTCATCCACATTAGCTATATTGATCCACAACTTGTTTATCATCTAACTGAACTCCAAATATTACTTATTAATTCAAAATGCACAACCTGGTAGGAAAAAATGCATAATTTGGTGGAAGATTGTGCCAAGGATGGGAAAACTATCACTATTTTTTAATACTTTAATAACATCTTTTACTCTATAGTGCAGGGCATATAAATGACTCACTCCTTCATTTCATTTCTCTTTAGATAGCCTGACGTTTTCTGACTGTATATTAGATACCTGCTTTCATCTGAAGAGACAGCAGGGTCTTTCTATTCAAGAGAGGGGGGAACATGTTATTCTTTGTTGTAATGCACAAAATTGCATGTCAGACTTCTCCCAACAGCCTTAAGTATTTAGTTTTTTTTTTCACTGCCATGAGAAAAAGACAAGACATAAAAATGTGTTTGGAAGTTTGTCCAAACTAAACTAAATCTTGGCTATTTGATTTTATTTACATTTTGTCACATTAAACCAAAAACCTATACATTTTTCTGAGGTTTTATGTGATAGTCCAACAAAAATAATCATCTTACGACTGTAGAATGTATTTGTTTACAGACCTCCTTGATCTAAACCAGTTCTCAAAGTTAGGGGCCAGGACCCCATTTGGGGTCACAAATATGTTAGCATAGGGACATAAGATTTTTGTCAGAAATTAACCCAAATACCAAAAATGAAAATGCGAAAGTGCAGGCATTTTAGAAATGTTGCAAAAGATAAAAAAAACAGCGCTTGAAAACAAATAAAATCAAACATTGTGAATATGTACCAGTTTTTTTAAGTCTCCAACTGTTTTCTTCCCTCATGCCTCGAGTTTTACTGCATCCATCTTCCTTTAATGGAGCAGTATTTTGAAAAACGTACCTTTATGAGCTTTACATTATTAACATTCTAACCTTTATAAGGTTATAATCCACTCTTATCCACTCTGTATGCACATAAATACTTTCTGAATTGTTTCCATAAATATTTACGTTTATCCTACAAATTGAAAAGGCAAATATTTTATTCAAGACTAAAATTAATCTTTGAATCAGTGTGTACTCATACTGCATTTGAATGCTGACATCTAGTGGATATCAAAGATATAGCATCTATGGACCGAAACTGAGGTCATATTCAAAAAATCTGATTATGCATCTGAATCTCGTTTGTCAGATTAAAAGTAGCTTTTAAAAACAGCAACCTTTATTTATGTATCAAATACACATTTTTAAGCCCACATTTCTCTGTATTTGTGTGTAATTAGTCCATAGAATGTGTTTCAGTTAGTGAAATGAGTTACACGAATAAATAAGCTTTTAAAAAAACACTTTACTTTATTGAATATGACTGTACTTGAGATGTATGACTTTGTCGTTAAGGTAGAGATTGCATCACCTTGAACCAAAATTGACTACATCTGTGTGTATGTGTCTCTGTGTAAAAGTTTTTAGACAGAAGAAACTGCTAATAGGCATTTCCAGGTGAGCAAGTAATTATTCACATTTGTTCACTTTTGATTTAAAAGACATAGTGACCCCCTGCTACTGAAAGGTACAGACCTTTCATTAGCAGGGGGTTTTACTGTTGTATTTGTGTGAAGTCTTGTTGAGATGTTTGAGTGTGTGTGAGTGATTAACTTCACAGTCAGACTCCACATCTGTAGACCACAGCAGACTTAAAGAGGTTCATAGAACCACAAGCAAAATCAGTCTTCCTTCTTCCCATTATCAGATATTTCAGTGACTGTGATAAATGGTTACTCTGTCATCATCTGGCAAGTTTTCACCCTCCCTTCTTAATGGCTCAGGTTGCTGTTGCCCTTGATACTGCAGTCCGGTCAGAGGTCTCGAGTTCAACTGCACTAGATCAAATGGCTGCCTGATGAAAGTGGACATAGTGCAACTAAGTTGACCGAGACCATGGCTGGCAGGTGGAGGAAACATGTAAACATGTTGCCACTTTTACTCGCATGGGATTTTAGGGAGCCTTAAGGAACATCCACACATCATTAACAAGGAGCGGTTGAAGCCAACCTAATATGTGCTAACTCATCCTCTGTTTGCAAAAATAAAGTTTCATTAAATTTATGATTTGTACATATATCTATGAATAAGCACTATTTGTGCATAGAAAATAGGAAACAAATGCTTAAAATTCACTCTTAATTCATCCATCCATGATCTATTTCTGCTTGTCTGCATAGGGTCGCGGGGTTGACGCCTACCGCCAATGGTAGATATCAATTAATTGAGCTTCTTTAAATTTTATCATTCATTAGCATCCAGTTTCCATTTTCTTTATGCCAAACATCAACGCATATTGACAGTTCTTTGGGGATGTTCCTTAAAACTTAATGTCATTATCATTTTAGTTTAGCTTTAAGGATAAAGAAATTCCTCAAAAATATAATTTTATGGCCTCTTTCGACATTTTGACTTCTAAATGTAGAATAGGATGATGGAAAAGGCAACAAATCAGTCATGGCTGACCCCTGCTGTGCAACCTGTGGGACGGCATGGTGCATGGTTACAGCTGCAGAAATATTCCACAACAGCTGGACCCAGTGTGTTTCTCTGCTCGCAGTGTAAACAATGGACCAGGCAGCACATAATCAAAAACACATGAGACTCTTTCACCCAAAGCCATTGTTATGTTTTCTGACAAGCCCATCAGCGTGAAACACATTATCGAACCTCAAAGAATCTTGTGAGATTTTGAGAACAATGTGAAAGAGTGCCATTGGTGGTGTTTCCGCTCCAGAGAATATCACATGTTTTGAAGACCACATTTCAATAGAAAAAAAAAACACATTGTGGGCATTTATAGAAGAAATACAAGGGCACACCAGAGTGTGACTGCAAAGTATTTAGAAAATATTATTTGGGCAGATATTCTCAGACATTTTTGCTTGGGTTGAACATCAGTGTTTTCCTAAGCAATTCACAAGCCTGTGAATCTTTTAACATACTGTTGTGCAGACCCCATGCCTTAAGCCCAAATGCTTTGTGGCGCCCCTCCTCCCTGAAAATAAACAATAGTTGAGTATTTGTCAGCAAGTTTCTCTTTAGCTGACTGTAAAAAATTAGGGCTCACAACAGATTTTTAGTGGGATTGATTAGATGAAACAAAAGAAAGTACAACGAATAAAATGTAACAATGGGGAGTGTAATACAGAACTAGTACTCCTCTTTTAAAGTGCTGTTTGAATATGACTTATTTTCTCCTCTCTCATTTTTTCTCTGCTGTTTTCCCATTTATTTGTTTGATGGAAATCCATAAAAACATAAAAAGATCTGACTTTACAGAGGAAACTGACAATCAGTCTATAGGAGAACGACCATGTGGACAACTTCATCTGGTCTATTATTAATCACAAATTCTTAATTTGTGATTAAATTGACCTTTGAAAACAATCAGTAGCATCAAATTTTACTTAAATGTATCACAATAAAAGTATGACACAAAAGTATGCATGCCACAATTTTAAAGTTTTATTTGTGACATAAATGAAACCCTGTATTGCTTTTCCTTAAAATATATGCAAAATGCTGTGTTTGTTCTTAATCCTAAAATAACCTAAGCTTTTGAATCAACCTTTTTTCAAGCGCAATTATTATATTTTAGAATAAACTTTTATCCTAAAGGAAATAAAAATTAAAATAATAGATTTATTAACTCATATTTGTTGGAGCAAATATAATGTGTCTACAGCTTGTTTGATTAATATATTGTTTTCAAACTGCTGAATTATGGCAAACAGCCTGCTGTATATGTTTACACAACACTCTGACTCTGCAGACCTTGTTGACTCAGTGTCACTTCAGCTCTGCTCGACTGCCAGGGGACAGAATAAAACAAACAGGCCCAAACCTATAATAAAGGTCAGATGATTATGTGACAATGATGTTAAAGGAAACATTTCAAGTTGAATGGGAGCATTATGTGTTGATTTGGAAGCAGGAAATAAAAGCTCTAGATTTGAGGTCTTCTAACAAAACAGTTCCAGTCTGCAGGAAACAGATATTTTTTGTTGAAGAGTCCTCCGGTGTTACTTTGAATTTAAATTAGAATCATAACTTTAAAGGGTTCATGCAGTTTGACCACAATATGTTTTTAATTTGAAGCATTTGTTCAAACCTGTGACAGGTTTCCTGCCTTCCAAATTAATGTAAAACATGCAGAGGCTGAATTTCAAAGGCAGAAAACTGGAAGCCTTGCAAAGATTTTCATACTATTTAAAGTTTTTCATATTTCCATTGTTTTAAAACATGTTGGAATGGCTGAATGTTTAAGGTTGTTATCCTCCAGAAATATGAACCTCCAATGCAGTTTAACGATTATCATCACTGTAAAAGAAAAGAGAAGCATCCCAACAGCATGACGCTGCTGTCACTATGTTTCAGTGTTGGAAAGTTATGTTCCAGTTGACACACAGCAATAGCTTTTTGCATCACATGGTGTTTCTACATATGGTGGCTTGCAAAAGTATCCATAGCCCTGGGACTTTTCCATTTTGTCTCATTACAACCACAAACATAAATGTATTGCATTGGAATTCAACGTGAAAGATCAACACAAAATGGTATACAGTTGTGAACTGGAAAGAAAATTATACAGAAGTTCAAAATATTTTTTACACACAAAAAGTGCGGCATTCAAGGTATTCTTTGTGGAACCTCCTTTTGCTCCAAAAGGAGGACTAACCCTAAAAGCTGCTAGTCTTTTAGGGTTTGTCTCTACCAGCTTTGCATATCTGGTCACTGAAATTTGTGCCCATCTTGTTGGCAACGTCACATTAGATGGAGAGCTTTTTGAAAAGCAGTTTTCAGATCTTGCCAAAGATTCTTGGTTGGGCCATTCTAACACTAATATATTTTGCTTTAATCCATTCGATTGTATCCCTGGCTTCATGTTTAGGGTCGTTGTTCTGCTGGAACTGAAGCTCTGTCCCAGTCTCAGGTCTTCTGCAGACTCCATCAGGTTTTCTTCCCAGATTATCCTGTATTTAGCTCCAGCCATCTCTGACCATCGCCCCCTTTCCTGCTGAAAAGAAGCACTCCCAGAGCATGATGCTGCCACCACCATATTTGACAGTTGGGGTTGGTTCAGAATGGTGTGCAGTACATGTTCTTTTGAATTCAAGGACAATTGCAAACAATTCTCTAAAAAATGTTCTTGCTATGTTTTCTGGCATTTAGGAAGCAGAAATAATTTTGGTATTTCTGACCAAGAGAGGTTTGGTCAGATTTAACTAGTGAGAAAAAAGTCATTGTGTCTTCTTATTCGGTGTATGTAAATATCTGGTTTCAAATGCAGTATTTCTTCCACTTTATTATTTTTGCACTAGTTTGTCTTGGTTTATCACATAAAATCCCAATAAAACACCCTAAAGTTTGTGGTTGTATCAAACAGTGTGTGAGAAAGTTCAAGATGCTTTAATCCTAATGAACTGCTCTGCTAAACAAGTTAGCAGAATAACTTGGAGCAGAATAATGTAACATGCAGGTCTGTTGAACACAGAAGCACATGCACTCTCCATTCTCAACAGAAACTATGTTTATGTTGGAAACTTCAGACAACAGCAATCCACACTTGATAATTTTATCTCAGTTTCGCTGAGATCGGGTAATTTTTCTCTGGTTTGTTTGACAAAAACATGACCTTTTAGTGGTGCTAAATTGGAGTTAAAACAGGGACACAAACAACCACTGATATGAGAAACTGCTATTTTTAATACCCGGTTTAGAGACCGAAGCACAATTTTAAATCAATAAAATGAGTTTTATAAGCCATGTGGTGCTAACCTGCACATATTTGGAATGCAGTTGAACATGGACACATTTTCCTGATTTGAATCCAAGCTAATTAGCATTGTTACAAAGAGTGAGCCTTAAAAACAGATCCAGACATTTGCAAACAGTAAAACCAGCCACCTGGAGACTGACTGAATGGACTTTTTGTTATAAATACACATTATTTCAGATTAAACAGTAACCAGTCAACCTATTTTTATTGTTATAGTAATAGTTAATGTTTTTTACCAGCCTACCTTCTTTTGTATATTTTTGAAGATGTGTAATCGACTTCATAGTTTGATTAATTTTAAATAGTGGTATTCCCAAATATATTTTATGAGATTAACTCAACAAAACTATCGTTAATATGAACTGATACACTCTGATAACCGATTTTAATGTTTATGATGACAAAGCTGATGTTCACTGCCATATAAATGATTAACAAACACAGAAAGTATGAGTATAGAAAACAGTTTAAAAACACACAATTATTTCACAATAGAGTTTGATGGTCATTATCATGAAATCTTTTTTAGTGTAAGAGAGTTTGAGTTTGGTTGGGAGTTTTCTCCTTTCTCACTTCAAAGATATGAGTCAGAAAGCAAGTCCTGTTGTAATACAAACTATGTCTTTTGGGTTTTATCAGCTAAAAGTTACCTTCTCAGCTCTGTTTCCCTGCAGCAGACTGACTGTCGCTCCTCGTCTTATGGTTTTGATTAAGAAAATTGAATGGTTTTAATCTATTCCAAACTTGTTTGCTAATGACACAACTTCCTTGTTACTTGCATTCCTCATTTTAATGTGATGACGGAATTTGCAGAGAACTGTGGAAACAGCCAAAGAACATAACTAAACATTTACATGTTGTCGTGGCCCGCACATCGTGGCAGATTTGCCTCTTGTCCCCTTTTGCTCCTGCTTAATTTTATCTTTATGATTTTATGTTTCCTCCTATTACCCAACTGCCAATTTTAAACCAAAAAAACAAAACAACCTTGGTAAAACAAATGCACGCATTATGTGTCACCATAGGTTCTGTCTTCTTAGTATTCGTTTAAATTGCATTCCATGTGGTGGGCATACCTACCAGGTTTGACCTGTGACACTGTGGTTAGCCGTGCTTAGCTGTCAAGAAAAATATGAGAAGCTGCCTTTTATTTGGGTCAGTGATCATGGGAACACTGTTGGTCTGTCTTGTGTTTAGCATGTGTGCTGGTTGCCGTGTAAGTGAAAGGAAACTGTAAAACAACGGGAAGCTTCAAACAAGCACTTTGATTGGTTAAAGACATGCTCCAGTTTTAGTGCTGATCCCTCATAAACATGGTTAGTGTTGTTTAATAAATAAGAAAAAGGAGTTCTCATCAAGTCCTGTGGCAACTACCAATTCTGAGTTGGTTTGTAAATCTTGGTTTGTAAATCAGCTACCACGTTGTGATCTTAGTTGCTATTTGAAAAAAAAAAAAAAAAGCTTTATGTTGTCTACTTTAGAACAAGGTATTGAGTTTATTGACCAGATTTAGTTTCATTGATTTGCTGAGATTACCTTTTTGATTGATTTGATAAAATGACATTATTTCTTAATTCTTTTTACATTTTTTAAAATTTAGGAATAAGTAAGAACTGTAACTTGAATGAAGAAAGTATCCTTATTTCACTGGATAAAAATAAACTAATATGTCCACATTCTTTAAGAGATCTTCCACGGACTTACTTTTCTAGACCTTAAGCAAAAGCAGAGCTCTAAGGGAATGTAATATATCTGTGTAACTATGTCAGCACATAGGGGAACATACTACAACACATGCTCAATGTTTTGTCATGGTGTGTGGAAGGAGTTTGGTTTTAGAGGAACATCAGATATTTACCTACAACAACCTACAACATTAGCTAAAATGTGAAACATTTTAGCTAATGTCAGAGAGCTCCATTACCTTTCGCTAAATTAGACTATGTTGGTAACACAGTAGTTAGGAGAATAGTACAGACAAATTCCTGAGCACACCACAGTAAAAATGCTGGTCTGAACTAGAGCAGAATATGTTTTTGTCTCCAGCTTGCTCGCTATGCTATTTTCTTTAGTTGATAATCTGTCATGCAATGATACCAGCACTCAGTTCATCAGATATTTATTTATTTATTTTTCTCTTAAGTGAGTCTCAATTTTCAATCAAAATACTATTCTGCTCAGTGTCACGTTTCTTTTGAACTTAGAATGCAATTATGAATAACTGCATGGTATTGTTTCTATAATACATCTGGACAGGAAAACCTGCAAAAATGTACGAGCACACTAGTCACAGATATTGCAGCACTTTACCTTGTTTGCGTTGCTCAGCCACACACATACAGAACACATGGTCACATTGTGTTGCAGAAAGACCTCACATGGGGCATGAGATTTAATGTGCAGCTATAATTGGCTGTTTGTGAGTTTCTCTGATATGATTAACGTCAGATCTGTAGGAAGCACTTTTAATTAAAGCACAGTGATTTAGCATTGCTGGCAGCACTGTGGACACTGGTTCTGAATGTGTGTTGAATAAAATGTTGAATAAGCCTGTATTCTCCATTAAGAGTGCTCTATCAACATTTCTGCATGTGACTTACTGTCGTAATATTTCTCCCAGGCCACACAGCTGTGCAGTGCAGTCTGAATTACGACAAAAGGTTTCACATTGTCTTCCCAGAGTTTGCAGTTTCAACCAGGGAATTCACACATTTTTCTCGTTGCGTACCCCGCTGCATGTTGGCAACATGTGATGAAAAATCGGTCTTGGGAAATTAACTTCAAACATGCAAATTTTTTATTGTCTTATCTGACTTTTGTCTACATGTGGTGTAATTTAGCTAACGGGGCATGATTCCGAAAGGAGCGTGGCTGAAACTCAGCAATAATACATGCTTCAACTATAGTTCAATCAAGCCACAGCTGCTGTCAGAAAATGTAAAGTTCTAAGGTCTTACTTAACAACACTACCGAGATACAAAGCAGTGATAAAAACTTGTGTTTTCCTTCCACCTCAAATCTAAAATATTTTTATTGCTCTTTAGTCAGACCGGAGTCAGTCAGCGGGTCTTTGTAAACATCATAAACCCTGTTAAGCCTGATTGTGCAGAAGAGTAGAGGCTAGTCCTGTTCTTCCAGGCTGTGACCCCGTTGGCTTGCTGATCAGCAGTTTTGAGATCTGCCCACCGTGCAAGGAAAGGTTGGTCCTCTCCCACAGCTTGTAATCCCTCTCATCCAAGGAGGTCATGGCCGTGTTGGGAAACATTCCAGACGTAGCCACGCTCTCTGCCCCGTTAAACCAATCGTTGAGCACACACAAAGTGGGAGATCTCTCTGGATCATTGGGTGATGATGCTACAGCAGGGGGGTGCCACCTCTTTGGCCTGACTGGTCAGGGTGTCGAATAGGGTTAACCCCCCCTACATCGGTTTGAAAAGCTTTGCACTTAAGCCACTTACAATGCCACTCGCACAACTAATGGAGGTCACACACAGGACGGGATCTGTTTGCTAGAGACTTGTAAACAATTTTACAAGTAGTTAAATAGTGCTCAGGCTTGTAGCTAATGATTTCATTCCTTTTTGTGCCTGAAATACATCTGAAAAGTATAAAACACCCAGAGCAAGGCACATGTTAGCTGAGAAGAGAGCCAAAAGATGCAGAGGTAACATACATTTTTGGAAGGCCGGGTAACACTGCATAATACAAGGGCCACAGAAGACAAAAGCAGTGATACCAGAAGTTAGTGTTAGGTTAAGTTCCTAGCTCAAATTTTAGTTAATAATGTTAATATTTATATACTCATTTATCCAGTGAGGAGGAGAAGTCCAGGAAGAGAAATAGAGAGAGCAGTGGCTTAGGGACACAACATAAAAGCATTGTATAAGAGGTCTTAAAAGCCCGTTTTGTCTCTCACAGCAGTGGATAATGACAAAAACTGACAATTTAAAACTGCAAACCCCTGATAATGCAAGGACTTTTAGAATACTTGGTTTAGCTTGTGCTTTAGTTTGCATGTAAACAAAAAAGTGTAAAACAAAAAGAAAAATCTAAAGTTTAATCACACACAAATAAGTAGGCTGATTATCATTCAAGATTGGGGAGGTTTGTTTATTAACATGGTGAAACCAATCACTTCTGTCATAATTTTTTGCCAGTATTAAAATGCACATGTTAGAATATATGCAATTATTGGACAGATGTGTTTCTGTGACACTGGGTGCAGGTGATCTAACTCCAACTTAACCCCCTGAACCATAAGCATTTGAGGTAATCTTGTATTCCGTGTTACATCTTTGCAGTCATACTCTCTGCTTGTGTCTTATTTTCTCAAAATATTGCAGTAATGAGCCTGAAACCCTGAGGTCATTGCTCCTGTTTTTCATTTTAAAGACCTGCCTCTAATAGTCGGATCAAAGACATTCAGACATTTCTCACCTGCAAAACTTTTTTGCATTTTGGCCGTAATAAAATTTCTCTTTATTTTGTTTCCTACTAATGCAGGCTACGTTATCACATCTTAGACAGTGATCTCTGTAGTGGACAAGGCAACATGTGTTCAGACTTGAGTCATGTCAGAGCCAGACTAGTGAGAGTCTGTGTTCTCAGCTGCTGACTGCTGGGTGCACCTGTGAGACCAAGAGAGCCTCTCACTTTCAAAGCGTCTCACAAACTATAAATCACACAAGATTGTGCTGCTACAGTAGAGGTGGGAGTTTTCATGGGGGCAAAATGGGGCTATAAATTAACAATAATGAATTATGCTTTCAACTGGGGACTAGTTTTTGATGATGGCAATTTGTTCAAAATACAATGATGATTGCCTGAGGGTTAGGACAACAGTGCAGAAAGTTTATATGGTTTCTCCACAATCATTATGCTGTTATATTAATATTTTGTTAAGAATGAGCTTTTACTGTTTAACAAAGATTGAAAGGAGAAAAAATTAATATATTGGCTTGTGTGTTTTACATACATTTTCCTAAATGCCTGCAGAAATTATGTCAAGTTTATGTTGATAGCATCATTTTATGTCTCTATAAATGTATAATACTTATGCAGTATCACATGAATAGTAAATTATTACATGAATAGAGCTGTTTATATCTTGGTTGCACCTTGGCGAGAGGAAGACTGCCACAAACCTCCCAAAGAAGATGCCAGTAATGTATGTTTAAATAAACATACAACAAAGATTTTTTGTGCACATCATCTTTAAAGTGTCTACTTATGGTATGCACCTTTGCATTTTGGATTGGTGTGTGAGCAGTATTTGTAAACATGTTGACGGTCACAATAGTGACTGGTGGGACAATACATTTGACCTAGGTGGGCTTCTTTAAGTACATACCATATTCTTCCATTTCCAAATTTCTTCCTTTTTAGAATAATTTTGAGCGTGGCTCTTGATCTGTTGGACTTAGTGATGACCAGACAAAGCATGCAACAATGTAGTCATGAGAAAGATGGAATCCTTACTGATTTTGGTAGTGGTGGATTAGACATGGACTATAAGAGGAAAATAGGCAATTTTCCGTGCTTGATTTTGAATGCATATAATCAGTTCCTGGGAAAGGAGGATAATCTCCCCCTTCACCAATCATGTGGCATTCTGTTACCACCTGCAAAAGTTTATGATGAAGGGACACTGCTCTCTTTGATGTACCCTTTAAAACTAAAGTGGATGCAAATGAGGGTCCAACACAAGATGAGAAACCGCTGGTCCACTTGAAAGACAAAAATATTTTGACAGTATAAACAAAGATGAGAACGAACTGTACAGAGACTGATGTCAAATAGATCAATGAGCACATGAGAGGTGCAGACCTTCATGATCAAAACCCCTCAAGATACAGAGTCATGATCAGGTCCAAGAAGTTGTGGTGGCCCATATCAATTGGATGACCAATTTGCTCACCTTCTCACGGGTTGTGGCATATCATCTTATGCAAAGGCTTGGCATAAGGTCAGTAGATCATGGAAATAGATCTCAAATGGACACTTCTCTTCACGATATGACAAGATGTGACCAAGAGACTTACTGGTCAGTCTATGCAAGAATCGTTTCCAGAGATGTTGGAAACGATTGCCTGTGCCTGGGAGAAATTCAAGGCTTTATTGTACATTGAGTGCTTCTAGAAAGATCATGGAAAGTAAGGTGGGGAAAGTAAGGCCAAAGTCAACAAATGGTTAGAAGGAGCCAAACAACTGGCCTTTGATTTCAGACTTTGGGGTCAAGTATCCTGCAACTTTCAGGTGTGTCCCTGGTCCAACACACCAGGGACACACCCAGGCCACACAGCTGTGCAGTGCAGTCTGAATTAAATGGATCAGCTCCTCAGTAAGCAGTCCATTTCTCCAGTATCCTGCAAACACCTGATTCAGGTGTATTGAAGCAGAGATGGATGGAAAAGATGCACGACACCAGCCCTGTATCTCTGTGGTTGAAAACCCGTGGACTAAGTTTATTACTGTCACAGGGTGACTGACAAATGTTAATGATTTTCAATAATATAAATGAAGAATTCTACCATAGATGTTACCTTTCTGATCTATGTTAATGGGATAACATAACACTACAACTGACTGAAGTTCAATATAATTATGCATAAACACTCACGCACTCAAATTTACCTTGGTTTAGAATATACAGATAGTCAAATTTGTACTTTACAGAGCAAATGTTGGACTAAAGTAATGCTGTGACAAGGTATATTCAAATAAAGAAACAATGTTCACCTTTTATGATCTTTTCTTTTTGGAAAAAGCACTTAGTAAGAACACCATATTATCCCACCGGTCACAATTGTGACCGATCATAAAATACACTTTTTTATGTATTTTTACACAATTTTTCAAATTATTTCCCCTTGATTACTTCAAAGGATTTTAGTATTTTCATGTCTGGGAAAAATTGAGATTAAATAGGTGAAGACACAACTGCCCATTTTTCAGTTTGAGTCAAATATTATCAAATTTATTTGGTGAAAAAGTGCCTATTTGAGAAAGTCCACATTGTTACATTGAATAATTGCTTTTGTTTGTATATTTTAGATATTATTTTACTGATTTTATTGCAGAATAATGCAAACAAAAACTTGTGAAACTTCACTCCAAAGCTGAGAGTTTGCCACTTGTCGCTGCCTTTTCTAAAACATCTTCGTGATGGGTAGAATACAATTCTTTTAACTTCTAACAAACTGTCGTTAAAAGTGTCTGGAGTCTTTAAGTAGTATGGGGAATTATTGCAGAGGGTTTCTTTTTTAGTCACTGTGATATAAAGTCACCTCATTCAAATTCTACTCTCAACCCAAATTAATTGAGCTGACAGGAAGGTTTTGTCTGCTTACTGACTTCTAATATTGACAAAAGACTCATTGAAGTGCTGCTCAAACACATCATTTAAGGTGAAGAGCTTACTATCAAGATTTTTCTAAGCTTTGGCTTTGTTTCTCCTGTCAAATGCACCAGTGTAACGCGCAGTAAATAATGAAAATTTCCAACCCCTTTCATTCAGTGAGTCGTTTGTAAAATTGAACTGCCAACTGCTGAACAGCACTTGCAGAATGTGAAAGCCAAGTTTAAAGCCCCTCTTTCCCTGGTTTTGTCACATCACTTTTTAAAGACCTTTTGCCAGCTTGCATTTAATTTTGTAAGTTTGCTCATTTGTTAAGAAATGTACAGTCTCTATTTTGTGGAAAGGTTCATTAATATCAACTAACAATCTAGAGCTACAGGGGTACAAAACTTCTAATTTATTTTTCTGTTTAGTACAGTTTGATTCCCTTCAACACAGGCAGAACTTTGTCTGTTTTTGTCTTGGTTTTGTTCTTTTGTGGCCCAAAAATCTATTATTTAATGAATAACATATACTTATGTTTGCAAATGGTTATACGAGAAAAACACACTTTCCTACTAAGCCAATTTCTTCAAGTCCAAGTCCAGGAACACAATAAAAGTGTTGTCACTGGACATCTGGGATAACATCTGACCTGAAATGAGCTACAAAGCCGAACAAAGCTTAAATAATGTGCCAGCTTTATAATATGTAGAAAAATAAAATAACAAACAATCTCCCTCAGTCTAGACCACCATGCAAAATTTTGCCCGTCCAGTTTGAAGATGACCATCAGCCTCACAGTGAGGAGGAAACATCATGATTTGGGACTATTGACAGGTAAATGTACCATAAAATCTTAAACGAGAACCTTCTTCCTTCAGTGAGAACACTGATGAAGGATCATGAATCTTCCATTATGACAATGACCAAAAACAGAGGGAGAATCCTATGAAGCTCAGCTATGGTTATGTCTCCAGACCTCAATCCTACAGAAAACATCAGTGTAAGGAGCTGAAGGTTTGAGTTTTTTAGCAACAGGTAAGAAATTTGAAAGATTTACATATTTCTTACACATACAAATAGAAACAAATTCTTCCACAAAGTTGTGGGCAAACCTGGTGGCCAACTGCAGAAAATGCTGTGCTATCATAGGCTTTTTCAACAAGTACTAGGTTGTGTTTATGTGTTGTGTTTTTTTAGAATTTTTAGGAATATTAATTTCCCATGTATTAAGTTGTAAGTGGATTGTTTTTCTATCTCTAAAACTAATAAACTGAAACATTGAAAAAAAGGTAAATCAAATCCATTTTCCAAAGGTCAGCCAAACATCAGTTTAATGGCTTATTTCTGCCAAACATAAACAAAACCTGAATCCTTCGTGTGGTTTAAATTTAATTACAAAACAGTTTCATCATCAAGAGACCTGTTCTGATTCTGAGAAATAATTTCTGTCTGTTTGGTTTGAACAATCGGGGTTTCATTCTGATAAGAGAGATATGCAGAACATATTCCCAATCTTTTTCTGTAACCAAGTTGCAAACATTCGATAAAAAATACAGGACATATTTCATAAGTCTCCTCATCAGAGCTTAAATACAATACTGTTGATTCCTGTGGAAAAGATCTATCACAAATAAATCAAATAAGCATACAAAGAGCTCTATGTATAGCATCTAGAAAAGTAATAAAATGTATTTGTCTTATGTGTTTCCCTAAATAAGTTATCTCTGTGAAGGTCATGTCATGAGCTCATCCATCTTATTTTATGTTTCCAAAGCTGAGAGCTTTATGTGTCTTTTGAAACTTGCTCAATATGAACATATGATGAATTGTTAGGATGAAAGGCATTATTGGCGAAGGGAGTTAAAATAATACCAAATTTCTCTTAGAATGTCAGTGGTTTTTTTAAAAAAGTGCAAGTTAAAAGATATATAAAGTGATTTTCCCATATGATTTTTGATATAGGATATTTTGTTAGTTTTTCCTCTTATGCACAATCAAAAGATTCTGGTCTCCAAAAATGTTTGCTCTATTTTGGAAAATATGATTGACAGCCATTCAGAATCCTACATGGAATAGTAATGCTCACAGGCCAGGAAACTGCATCTTTCTTCCTTTGGGGCGTTACAGTTTTAGATCAGGAAAATCCCCACAAACCAACAGTGGGCCATCCATTGACTGATGAAAACATTTATATAACTATTATTTTTATCACAAACACAAGTTGATTCAGGATAAAGAAGACATTGCACCTCCTGTTATACAGTAGATGTGCTTCATGTGGGTAAGTACAAAACAGAAATATAAAAGGTTAAAGTTTCTCTTGTTTTAAGTCACAGACTTCAATATATTGAAATAGCCTTAAATAGTTCCACACAAAACATTGCATAATTGTATAGTGGAAAGAAAATGATGCAGTATTTTGCTTATATGTTTTTCATAGATGTGCTTTTATAACTACACTTTTAAAAAAATTGTATCGCAGCAAAACGTATTCTCAGCACTGAATGAAACCCACATTTCCTCTCTGTGGCTTGTATCCAGATAGATACTACATAAAAGCCACAAACCAAGGTAAAAGGAGACTCTCCTGCATGGGAAAAAGAGAAACCATGTCGTGTGTGGTCGCAATAATGAGGCAGAGGCCTCCATTTCAACAGCTGCCTTTTTGCTGCGGTTCCTTAATAATGTTGCTTTATATATTTTATGAATTTATTTGATTCTGGAGGGAAATGGAGCCAAAGGAGTCCGCACTGTTTAATTTGATGTGCTGGATACCACATGCAGGCATGTACACAGTGCATGTGTACTTCCAGTGTTATTCATTTTGCTGTGAATAAAGCCAGATGTTTCTATTTAATGGCATGGAAAAACACCATCCACCACTAAGTGCAGAGTTACCTCGCATCATCAGATGATGCACTGACCACTGTGCAATTCGGTCCTCAGAGGGCATGAGTGGTCAGAGTTCTCTCACACATATATAATGTCTTTTATTATTTTTGGTACATGATCAAAGCCTGCAACAGGTAAGAACACATACATGGGTGATGCAGATTTTAGAAAACTGTAACATAAAATGCATGCCATTTATTATTAAATCTATGTCATTGTACGTTTATTTTTACATTTTTATGTTTCAGAACATTTGGCTCCAATTTACTCCTATTACTCAGTAACTTTGGCCTTAATATATATTAATGCTGCTAAATGTTCACTATATATCACACAGCCTCATCTTAGCCTGGTTTACAGTAATGTTTGAGACATGTGTGCCAAATAAGACGTATTTTTCACAGCATTAGTTGAAAAAACACTTGGTGCAGTACATACGAATCTACAGTTTCTGAACTGACATACCACAACTCTTTCTCGTGTGTGAACAGAAAGAAAACGAACATAGTGCACTGGGTTAATCAGATTTCGCCATGTTCAGTCAAAGGCTAAAGCCCACAGCAAACGTACATCTCAAGCAATCAAGTTGTGATTGGATGTTTGTTTACAGAAACAATAATAATGACTGGAGAATTATTATACATTAATAAGATCTCTACTTATAGGTTTGTTTCTCAAGAAACCATTTGTTCTTTTTTCCAGCAGACACCTTCACCCTCCACCTTCAGCAGCTTTTCCAAGATAAACATAGACAAGGCTGTTAGTCTAGCAAAACATTTCATTGAGATATTTCATCTAATAGCAAAGAAAACACAAGTGAATAATTGTTACATTTTAGCATGATGATAACGTAATGCCCATTAGCATGAACCATGTTACAAATTCTGTTTAGGAACACTTTAGACAGTTATATTTCACATCATTATGCACCATGACAAAGAATGGTTTTAACTTTTGACCATTTGTTTTTATTTGTTGATCTTCACCTGTCGTGAGGCAGGTAAGGATTTGAAACAAAGACAGTCTTTTAAAAAGATTTAGAGTTATTGTTTAAAGAAGTCTTAGGGATGGTGACCCACATTGCTACATCTGTTGATATGTATTTGTTAGTATAAATATTGGTGTCCAAAACACACGGCACAAAAAACAACTCAAATGTCTGGTTTTAAACCAAAATACATCCTGAGGGTTTTACCAAAACACTTAGCAAATCATAACAATCTATGTCAGAGAATTATACAACTTCCAAATCCAAACACAGTTAAACTGCTTTAACTACATAATTTTTGGATCTATTTTTCCCCTTTTGTTTGTTTGCTTGCTAAGTATATTTACTAATTTGCTTAAAAGATTGTATATCATTACTTGCTTAATAAAAAATCATTTAAACCCTTTTAAAAATATAATATTTCAGTGGTAAAAACAGCCCAGCTAGTTGGAATTTGAAATGAGCCAAACATTATCCGTGAACCTGTTCTTGCTCTCCTTCGGGGCTGTCAAACTCCAGTCCTCAAGGGCCGGTGTCCTGCAACTTTTAGCTGTGCCTCTGCTGCATCACAGCTGAATAGAATAATTAGGTCATTAGCAAGGCTCTGGAGAACTTATCTACACAAGGAGGAGGTAATTGAGCCATTTCATTCCAACGTTTTGTACCTGTGGAACATCTAAAAACTGCAGGACGGTGGCCCCTGAGGACTGGAGTTTGACACCTGTGCCTTGATCTGAGTGCAGTATTTCATACTGATAAGTTTTTTCAGCTTCATAAACATTACAAAATGTACGTTGCAGGTGGATATTTTTTAATTTGCATTTGAATAAAGTCATTACTGATTGTGACAAGGTGGCCTTTTGCAGCTGGATTTTACAGTGAGGATGAAAAGTTGAGGCAGAGTCAGGTGGGACAGCCGTGGTTTATTCTTCTCACAGCATCAAGAACAATTCCACAGGTGAAACTGCAGCCTTAAATAGTCCCAGCTGTGATGGACCAAACCACCTTTAATTCACAGGGGGATCTCAATTCACCAATCTCCACCCATTTAAATAAAATACCTTTTACCAAATACAAATATTTCCACTTACTTTTTATAAATATTTTATGTTTTATCATTACACCATAATGAAACACCACAAAAACCCATAAACAACCCCTCCCACACACACACACACACACACACTTTTCATTGGCCTCTCCTGGAACCTATAAATGGTGTCTGGACCCCTGGGGCAGTATTTGTCCAAACACCCTGGAGTGGACACAGAAAGACAGGTGAGTCACTTCATATTAGCACTCCACACTTAAAAGATTATGCACAAATATTTGCTCAGTTTTACCCAGCAGTAGCTCCTTGCTCTGAGTAGCAATTATCCTCCCTTCACAGGCAACCACCTCACTTCTCAATGAGGAGCAGCTGTGTGGAGCCCAGAACAAAAGGCTACATGCTAACCACTAAAAATACTCAATAAATACAGTCAAAAATTCTTGTATTCATGTGCAAATATATGCTTAAAGTGCAGTACTAAGTAAAGTGCAAAAAGTGCTTTTAAAGTGCTTTACAATGACATAAATAAAAATAGTTCCAGTAATGAAGATCTCATTGCTCTGATCATGGATAAAATTTTAGTCCTCATCTTTAACATATCTGTGATCCCGTTGAACTTTAAACTATACAAAACACTAGGAGTTTACAAAAAATGAAAAGGTTTGATCAGACTGCTCCATCTAAAAATCTTTCATTTTGCTTCAGGTTAAGTACAGGAATTATGTTAAAAATTCTTCTCATTGTTTTCAGAGCTTTAAATATCTGATCCTCATAAAGTTTCTAATGTGCACAAACTGAATCCATTCCACACAAGCCCTTCGGATTTTCAAGTAAAGGTCTTTTATGGTTCTGTTTTCGGGAGCTCTCTGCCGAGACCTGAGATGAGTCACAACATCTGGCTTTAAAAGTAAATCTGAAACAATTATTTTCTTAAAATTTCAGCTAAGCTCATTTATTTATTTACTTATTAATTTATTTATTCCCTGTATTTTATTTTCAAGTTCTATATAAATGTATATATGTACTAATTTTGTTGTAAATCATAAGGTTAATATTTCTATAATTCTATAATTGATCAATAATTGCAATTAATTAATTAAATGCTAATAAATGTATCTTTCAGTTAGCCTAAATTAGATTCTTTGTTTTCTGTTTTTTTTTGTTGTTTTTTTACATTTTTAATTTTACATATTCACAATAGTTTTATAAAATACGCTCTATAAATAAAATTTAAATTAAGTCGTTTAATGCTTTAAGACTTAACGGTGTGATACAAAATGCATTTGTCAACCAAGTAGCTATCTCTCGTTTTTTATTTATTCAAAAATATTTTTGCACATGTTGATTTTTTTTTAATCTTATTTGTGTCATTTAAGGGCTTTTTTTTTTTTTTTTTTTTTACAGCTGCATTTGTTCACATCTAGCGCCAGTTGTGTGGAATCTAGTGAAATAAGATCATTTTAAAATTGAGAAATAGGTCTAGGTCTCTCTTTTTTTCACTTCTTGGCATGTGTAGCCACCAGCATTACGCAGTTCGACTGGATACTCAGTTGCCTGAAGTCTCTTCTTTGGAGGCAGGAATGTAAATCCAGAGGGATTAGAGGGAGCGCAATGGGCTGTGAAGCCTTCAGCGTCTCTCCAAGGGGTCTGGCTCACTGCGTAAAGTTAGGAAACAGGGTCCGGACACGCTGCGCACTGATCCCGCAGTCTCTGTGCGCGTCACCTCTGCGGGACACTTGACCACGATTTCTGATATTTTGAATTGCACTACCTACGCGGGTCACTGACACATGAAAGTAGAGGAGTTTGGCGGGTGTTAAGTGTTACTTCAGCAGATCATCTGTCCCGCAGCGCAAAGAGGGACATGGGTCAAATTAATGGTGCAACTCTTCTACCGTTTGGGGCTATCTGTGCTGTTTTCTTGTGGGAATCTGGGGCCAGCTCTATCAGGACGACGATTTCAGTGGATACGTCAAGGTAAAGTGGCGAATTATTTGTATCTATAACCAACCTATTTAATTTTTTTCCCCCGGCTAAAATCACAGTACTTAAAAGAAAATTTCCCTCCCTGAAGTTAACAGTTTAAGAGGCTCAAAGTCTGGCAACATTCTTGGCAGAAAAGGTTGAGCTTAAAATAATTTAAACTCCAAACCAGTACGTAACCCAAAGTTTAGCCCACGGATCCTGTTCCGTAATACAGTGTGTACTGCATTTTATTGGTTTTTGCGAAAAAGCAGTCGAAAAGGAGTCTCCTGGATGAACCACTGCGGCGCGTCTAATTTAATCTGATTTCCGATGAGACGCAGAGAGCAAAACTCCTCAGGGTTATAGGTGCAGAGTTGCTAGCCAAGTGTTGCTTCTGTTATTCAGGTGCCCGGTGGGAGCAGGTCAGGAGGTGAGGAGGTGGCTGTCAGTCAGATGCGACCCGATGAACATCAAATTAAACCACTAACCCCATAGATGAGAATCTGGTAGATTGAAAGGAAAATGAAATATTTCAGGGAGGGGAGGTTGCATTTTTTGTTATTATTAAAAATATGAGGAATAAAAACTTGCATTTATATTCAGCACCCTGATTACTCATGGTTTGTGAAGGTGTCAGAGCTTTGTTAGAGGAGAATAAACAGCATCATGAAGATAAAGGCAAACACTAAACATAAAAAGCAACAAGAAGAAAGCCATTGTTGAAAGAAATCAATGAGAAATCCTGCTCAAAGGCTTTCACGAGCCATAGAGGACACAGAAAGAAACGCATTCAAAATGTTAAATGAGGTTGGCAACTGTAACCATCTCATTCTCCTGACAAAACATAGTTGTGGCAGCATTGTGCTGTGGGAAATATTTTTCTTCAGCAGGGAAAACAAGGAAAGAGGTATGAGTTGTTGGGAACATTTAATGGAGATAAATACAGGGCAATCCTAAAAGAAAACATGCTAGAGGTGGCAGAAGATGTGAAACTGAGTTGGACATTAACCTTTCAGCACAATGAGCCTATACATAAAACCTGAGCAACAATGCCTTTGATTAAAGCATGTTCATTTCAGAATGGCTTAGTCAAAGTCAGTACCTTAATCGGGAAATATGTGGGAAGGCCTGTAATTTGATGTTTATAGATGTTATTCTTTCAATCTGACTGAGCTTGAGTTTTGCAAAGAAGAATGGACAAAATTTCTCTAGATGTGTGCAGTTGAATGAGACATAGCAAAGGGCTTTCACCTAAAAACATGGTACAAAAGGGTGTCATGTTTTTAGCAAGATGGTGACTCAGGCGATGTCCGATCACACCAAGCTGCAAGTAAGTAATTTTGAATATTATTAAATGTAAAACAATTCCAACATAAATTTAAATTCAAGGCTCCAACTAGACTAAATATAAAAAAGTTAAATATAATTTAAAATATTCTAAAACTCAGGCTTCTTACAATCAGTCTTTTAGTGGAAACGATATCATGGCTTTTACATAGGATGATGGTTAGCATAGACCAGTGTGTCCTTGAGGCAAGGTTTAGGTGTTACCTTGCTTTAGCACAGGTGATTTCAGTTGTCAAGTGTTTGCTGAACTACAATCAGCTGAATCAGGCGTATTAAAGCAGAGAAATATCTAAAACATGCAGGGCAGTGTGTCTTGAGGACTATGGTTGGGAAACACTGGCATAGACAAATGAAGTGATACAAGCCTTCAAGTAGCATAATATCAAATATAGTGGATTAGCAGGAAAAGAAAGTTGCTTGATTTTACAGCTGCTGTGTATCATATGAAAGTGAGTTGATATATTTCTGGTGAACCACACTATAACATTTTTATGGGATGAACTAATTAAATGTTTGCTCCATTTAATGACAGAGTAATGTCATTAAACGGACCGTTGACAACTTGGCAGTCACCAAGTTCCAAGCTATGTATTCACTTTGTTCTATTTATCGCAACAAATATGAAGTACTACTATGAAGAATATTAAAAATAAAAAAAAATCTGGATGTATTAAACTCAGTTTGAGAATATGTTGATCTGTTTTAAGGCCTTATGTCAAGAGGTCGTAGTTCAAACTGCAAAGGTGGAGCAAGTAATAAGCTTGAACCTCTCCCGGACCTTTGTGGCTCAGCTTTCTCCTCGTCTCCACTCACTGTTTACAAGGATTTACTTTTTAGCACTGCTTTAAAACACCAGGGTCAATCACATCCATTTTTCTTTTCTTGTATTCTTCATTTCATAGGTTGGAGTGTCCAGATAATAAAATCTTGACTGTGGAGTATCCCTGTGTCAGAGCTCAAGGGAAGAACGGCACTTGTTTCAGGTATGCGGTGTAACTTTTCTCTGTATCGCTGCTGACATTTCCTACTAACTTTATATGTCTAGACCTTAATACACATTTACATTCAACGATTAAGCTCAGTTTTGTTTCCCAGAGCAGTGATTTGCTCAAGGACAGTTTGGCTGAACAAGTGGCATTCGATGTCTGTCGGGAGCACTCACTCTGATTTATTCCAGGGTTATGGAAAGGTTTCAGCAACCACTAACCCACCCTGCTGTGTCATTTCCACAACTTCACAACACATCCCTGACTGGAAACTCTAGCACTCTCATGGGAGAAGAAAAATACTCATTTCCTGAGAATGAATAATAATTTCCAGTGTCTGTAAATGTGTCATTATACATTATATATTAGCCATTAGCAGCTACTCTTTACCTTGTCTCAGTTATTCATCACTCTGTTCATATTACTATTAAATAGAGGCATATTTTTAGCCTTTAGCACGTTATTATTCCTTTCCTTGCCTTGCTGCTTCCATCTGTGCTGGCTCTGAAACAGCAAAACAAAGCCTGAACTTGAATTTTCTCAGTTTATTTCCAGAACTAAAACATTTTGGGAAGGCATGTCCCTCAAGGGGTCAGAGCTGCATTCTAACCTAAAAAGCAGAAGTCTGACAAGAGAGAAAAGTTGTAGTTTTCAAACTTAATAAAATAAGAAACTAGGCCACAACACAAAAACACCAAATCTGATGAAATTGTTGAATTATTAGGAAAGAAGCGAGTTCAAAAAGATTATAGGAAACTTACAATGGTTTGAAAATCTGGCCTTATAAAGCTCTTGGCCCCACTTTACCTCTTCGTTCCATATTAAACAGTTTCTAGGGTTTGACTTTGGCAGCTGTCATTTAATCACAGAACTTGAAGTAAATATATCCTCCATTCTTAAATAATTAAGACATTATGCAACATTCAATGTAAAACAGGTTTTAGGACCTTTAGCAGATGATATATCATATATGACTATGAGATATTTTGGCTTAGATTGTGGTTGTTGGCCTAAGAAGGTCCTTGGATAAATGAGGCACCAGGTCTGGGGTGATGCCTGGCCATGTGATCTGTTTATTGTCAGATGTAGACCGTAACGGGCTCTGAGTCTTGTTTAATTTCTGGCTCGGGCAGAGATGTGTGGAGCTTGAGGAGTCCAATTAGATGAGGTTGTGTTTTCGTTGCCATGTTTTCTTTGTCTGCCATTCAAAACAGACCAAGATCAAATGGACCTTGTAGATGACTTCATGTTACACCATATTGATATGTTACATGTGAACACAAATATGACTTTCTATTTCATTTTATCCCAGCCAGAAGTTCGAACTGACGCACTTCCCCATAATTCTGTCTCATTAAATAGACTGCAAGCTTTCAAGACAAGTCTGAGATTCTTACTCCAATTTCTTAATTTTATTACAGTCAATTGAACAACGTCTCTTCTGCTGAAAATGTTAAGATTATTTCATTCTAGTTTGATCATTCTGTATTCCTTAGTTTCTGTTTTGCTTTAATTCAGTCCTTCAATAATTCCTTTAATAATTACTTATTGAATCTAGTTTATTATGTTCATTTCTTGTTTCTAGTTATTCTTTAGTGTTAGATTCATTCCTAGTTCCCTGTGTACTCTCCCTCGCCCAGTGTCTCTGTCTCTCTCTGCTCAACCTGCCTTGTACTCTCTCCTCTCACACCTGCAACCTGTTTCTAATCAGCCAGGTGTTTCTTATTCAGTAATCAACCTCCCCAGTATATATACAAATCATTCTCAGTTCCTCCTTGCTGGCTCCCTCAGCATCAGTGGGTGCTATGAAATATTTTTTCCTGTTCTGCGCTGACTCCTTGTGCTTCTTGTCATTTTTGTAAGTTTGTCCCTATCGTTTTTTTCATTAAACATTTTTCAATGTGATCCATGCTCCCCACTCCAGTCTGCATTTTGGTCCGACTTCAAACTCACACATCATAATGCAAATATACTATTTTGTTTTGTCAGATAAATTAAAAATAAAATGTTCCTATCCTTTGTCGTGATTGGTTAAAAGGTGCAATAAAATTTTAATACGATTTTACAAAAAATGTTAAACTCCAAGTTTCAAGTTTGAAAAATTTTGATAAATGCATCCTGATGTTACATTTGCAAATGTGAACGTTTGAGCTTTTCAACAAATTCTCAAAGTTCAAAATGGATTTGTATTTAAAAAATAGTAAAGACAGCAATATGAAAAAGAACAAAGCCTTTACTAATCTGTAAATCTCACTGGTTTTCAAACTCAGCTGGAAAATGTTAAGCTATGTATGAAGTCATTCTCAGTACAACATTCATATCCTGCAATAATATGTTCCTGATTCACTGTTTGAACGAGGATTTACCAAAACCGTCTTCCCTGCACATAAACATCTCATCTTTTCCTGTTCATGCTAATCAGCTCAACATCGGTGGTTCTCAATATTCACCATGGGTATTCTGGCTTTATCTCATAGATCCAAAACATTGCTGTTCAGATTATTGATTTCTCCAAATTGCCATTTGGTGTAAATGTAAACATGCTAATATACTGTGAATTAATATGTTAAAATTCCTTTTTTGGCTTTCCACCTGATTGTTAGTGTATTAAATAGTGCTTCAGTTGCTTTGGCTGCAAGTGTTTTGGATTTTCACTTCAAAAACAAACCATGTAGCTAAATTTGTGTGTATTTAAGAGTTACTGAAGTGTAGCTTTCTTCCAAACACTTATGATGTGGTCTGAACTCACAAACTAACAGTTTAATCTTATGCTAGAGGAAAACAATCTGACTTTTATCCTTGTATTACATCTATCGTTGTGTGTGGATTTGCAAGAGGGATTATACTTATCGGCCGTGAGGTTTTTTGCCTTTAGCCAATATAAACTGCCAGACTTTTGGAGAAACCTGAAGCTTGACAAACCTGCCAGATGTAGCTATGGTTTCTGACCTGTGTGATTTTAAATTTTTACCTACAACGCTGCTGTGTTGAGACAGGCTTCACATTTTTTCTTCATTTTGGGGTTTTCTCATTTTATTTATTTTTCTGGCATGAGAATCGTTTTGCATCAAACCAGTAATGTGAGATTTGGGGGACGGTTTTATTGAAGACGACATGTTCACACTCTTCCAAACAAACTGGCCTCAGTCGCAGAAAGCTATGAAGCAAATCATGGTTCTTAAACATGCATTATCGCTTTCAAGCAGAAATGCTTCATTTGTGAGTGCATTGTTTTGCTTAGTTTTAATGTTTTGTTTTTATCCTTTTTGCTTATACTGAAGCCTAGCTAATGTCTTAGAGGGAAAAGTACTTGAATTTTACACAAAATACTTCTGGCTCATAGGTTTTTGTGGGTTTGTACAAGGAGATCTGGAGGCCAAGCAAACTATCAAGCTTTGAATGAGTTTGGAAAAAGGACACACGTCATCACCGCATCACATTTATATTCTAAATAGTCAGGACAGTTGGTTAATTCCCATTTGTCTGTTAAAGTATTGTGAGTTCTGTGAATCCAATTAATTTTAACATTTCTCCTGTTTTACTCATGCTCAGTTCTCTGGTTGTCACATTCATGCGGTGACAGCCCTAATACACACATGTTTACCCAGACTCTAGCCTAAGTGATATGGAGTGTCTATGAGCTCGCATGTTTATGTGTGAATTGTTTCAACATCGGTTGCGCTGCTGGCAGCTACAGCAGGTTTGTGATCAGAGTTAATTTACTTACTTCAGTCTAAGCACTCTCAGCTGCAGAGTCTGATAGAAAACTGATGACCTCAACAAACTAAGCTTTCACTTGATTAACACGTTCTGGTTAAGAACCACTGCACGGCTCATTTCTGTGGATAAAACCCGCGAATGTGTGATCAGGCAATTGCTTAGACAAAAAAAGGAAATTTGGAAAAAATGTTGTATAGACAGATTCAATTTTAACGTGGCATCATTTTGTTCCCAACAGTTTTTATGCTGTTGCTTCAAATACTTCTAGATTTTTTTTACATTGTATATATTTAAAGGACACATATTATGACTTTCTCTCACTTTCCTTCTAATATTTGTCTGATTTGTTGCTCTCAACAGATCATTGATTTCCATGACCGACTGACCTGTGTTTGTCCACTATTGACCATGTTGAGGACTCCTTGTGACAAAAACAATAATTAGAACCACAAAAGTTCTGGCAGCATTCAGGTTAGCTGCTGCTAATTCTGTTGAAGTTCTGACCACTATGTTATGTTATGTGTGGTAGCCAAGGCATTCTCACAGATATTCACTTTCCTTGGTAGAGTCTCATCTGGACACAGAGATATTATGGGCTAGTGTAAGCAGAACATTTCTAAAAGACTTAAGTCTTACAATTAACGTATCCTGTCTGTGGTATCTCAAATTCTCTGTCCTTATTTAGCATTACACCTCTAAGTAAAACTCATCAGCCTAAGCAAGGCAGTGAACACCTTTCCATGATGGTGCATTTGCTGCTGCAGGACACTTAGGCACCAGACATAAGATAGGCACATCATCCATAATGTAGAAGAATTTCTTATTACTCTTAACAAAGGACAGCATTGTTTTCTGACAGTAGAGGTTACTTTAAGATAGAACATCAACTTTGATCTCTTTTGCCTTGGGTTTTGATGTCTGGACATCCTTTGATAGAATATCAGAAGCATCTCTTTATTGCACAGATAACAAACTCCAAAAACAATGAACAGAAGCTTTCCGAAATGTAGATCTCTGGACGTCTCTTGCAATAAGACATGCAAATCTGCCTGAACTTTGTCAACAAATGGCTGATCAATCAATCAATCAGGGACATGAAAGTTGCATAACATTATACGTACAGAAAATAAATTGACCAAGGTGAAAACGGTATATTACTGGATTTAGATTTCTTTTCTTCTCACAAGAGAGACACAGCTTGTGAAAATGCATGGTCAGTGTCTCTCAGCAGTCGCAAAATGACAACACAACACTTTCAAAGTAAACCACTTTATTACTTAAAAAAACAGCTTTACCAAAGGCTCATTTTGGCTAAATCATAGCATGCAGCTGGCAAAGAGAAATAGCAAAGTGTGTATCCATCCATCCATTTTCTGTTCACCCTTGTCCCTTAATGGGGTCGGGAGGGTTGCTGGTGCCCATCTCCAGCTACG
>CAEGAE010094087.1:0-17070 GCA_903067095.1 Girardinus metallicus | reverse complement strand
TATATATATATATATATATATATATATGGATAAAACTGACTAAATTTAACTTAATTTCCAAACAAGATTAGTCAAATTTTTTACCTTTTGCTGTTGTAATTGCAATGAAAGGCTGTTATACAAAAAGTCACTAACAGGGACTTTTCTGCCAACTTTGTGTCAGTCTGTCACATAAATCCGTCAGGTGTTTTGTTGTATGTGAAAGTGGTTGAAAAGTTTAAAAAGTATGAATACTTAAAGATCTACAGTTCAGTGTTCACCAGACACTGAATTCTGTTTTATCGCAAGTTTGTCACACTATAAGTGTTTAAAAAAATGGAATTAGGAAGATATTCAACCAGCTGTTTAGGCTTTAGGCCTTTCTGACAGAAAGGGAAAATTTTTGCTTCACTTCTCGGACAGCGTTGACATCCTCACGGGGAACTTGAGGGTCAGGCCAAAAAATCTTTATTAATAGCGTCTCGCCTGCCTGTGTGTCCCTCCTCGTGTCCAGATGCACAACGTGCGGCTGCTCACAACCGCATGGCCTCGTCCAGCCTGATGCACGTGACAGATCTGGTGGTTTCCTTCACCGACCTCGACAACCTCTTCAACTCAGACGAGGATGACCTGACGGTGAGAAGAGGCCTCATGCTTCACGCTGAGGCGCGTATCTCGTTACGCAGCATAATCTGGCAGCACTGTGTGTGTGCGTGTGTGTTTCCATCATTCTGTGCTCTTCTCTTCATCACTTCCTCTCTGTTGTCATGTGTTACACGTGTCCGCTTCTACAGGTGCGAGAAATTAAACAGGGGTGCATTTAGATTTAATATTCTGACTTTTCTGTCGCAGCCTGGTGCCAGACGACCCGTGAATGGAACTGATGAGAGATTTGGCAACAAGGAGTCGAAGACATCCTCGTTGGACCCTGTATCTTGCATCAGTATGTATTTCCATCCTCTCGTCTGTCTAGACATTTCTCCACCCATCAACACTTTTGTCCATCTACCCATCCAGAGGTTCGTCCGTCTTTCCATCCATTTAACAATCTATCAGTTTCCTCGTCAGCATTTATGTCCAATCCATCCGTCCACTCTTTTGTCTCTCCATTTGTCTGTCCATTGATATATGTTTATTCATCCGTCCATTCTTCAATCCATGCTTCTGGCCGTACTCCTCCATCCATCCAGCAATTCATCCACCGGTCCTTCCACTTCTTTCTTAGTCCATCCATCCATTCTTAGTTTTTTTTTTTTTTTGGCAGTATTCTGTGTGTGCCATTTTATAGCTTACCGTCAGCTGTTTTAGAACAGTTGTATATATTAAAAATGACTTGAAAGAAATTTGACTTCAAAATTTAACGCCTTGAAATTGGGCCTTTGTCTCTTTAAGAAGCTCCTGCTCTTTCGACACTCCACCTTCAGGATGTGGTCACGACAGTGACTTTCCATTAAGCCTTTAACAAAGTTTTTACCAGAGTTGCACTGAGCAGTAGTTGATATGGTGAGCTCAGCAGATGCGCAGTTCCATAAGGTGTTTGCTAATTGCTGCTGGCTAGTCTGAAGGAGCCGAGTGGGGGAAACCCAGGGGAAGCTTGGCTGGGGGCTGCAGCTTGAAGGCGGAGCTATGGGAAATAGGCAATGCTTTGAGAGAACAAGCGTTTAGGCGCCCCCAAATGGTTGCCGTGGAAGATTCAAGGTCTTCTCAGTCATTCTTAAAACAATCAAACACTCCAGGTATGTTTTTGATTAGAGAATAACATCATAAGATGATGTGAAGATCATAAAAGTAAATTTTCCATAATACTGCCCCTTTAACAGTGTTAAGAATCCCCTGAAATCTATCTTGCACTTTTGTAGTTTACCTGTGTCATATCCTGCGTTGTAGGGTTTTTTTGTTTTTTTTTATCATTGTCATATTTACATATTTTCAACAGCAGTGCTATGGCCACATTTCCCCGCTGAAGAAGACAACTGACATCAGCAAGTATCTTTGAGAGAATGTGTTGGACGAGCCATCAGACACATCCAGACGCGCAGTTATTATGCTAAATGGGGTCTTAGCAGATGTCTGCTTTGCAGTTTGAAAGCAGAAAATCTACTGTCTGCACATTCCTCGGCGTGCTCGACGTGAAAACTTCAACAACGAGACTCCATCAAACCGATAGCTCCCTGTTCTCTTCCCTCCGCCAGGCTCGGCAGACCTGCACCAGATGTTTCCCACGCCTCCCTCCCTGGAGCAGCACATCATGGGTTTCTCTCCCATGAACATGTGCAACAAGGAGTACAACATCATGGAGCCCAACCCCGGCATGACCACGCTGGACGGCACCTCCATGCTGGGGGGCCACTTCAAGATCGAGGTGGAGGAGAGCTTCTGCAGCCCCAAGCCGTCTGAGATCAAGGTGAGCGCAGGCTGGCAGTTCACGACTTTGATACAAGCTGAAAGTAAATGTTGAGATATTTTGATTTAAGAAACCAAGTGATTCTCCTGCATTTTTGTTTCTTTATAGGATTATTCATTTGTGTACAAGCCTGAGTTGTGTCAGGCATTTGTAGGCTGCTCCATGTTTGCCCCCCTGAAGACGTTGCCCAGCCAGTGTCTCCCTCCCATTAAACTACCGGAGGACTGCATCTACAGAACAAGCTGGACCGTGGGCAGGGAGATGCTCAGTACTGTTTCTGTGATGGGCTTCCTAAACAAAGACAGGTAAAACCATCACCACCTTGATTTTTTTTCCCCTCTACTTGTGCCTGGAGGTGAATATTTATCCTCTGCTCTCTTTCTGTCCGTGCCCACCAACTGTTTTCCCACTGGACACCACCTTGGCAGCCAGCTCCATTATCCATGCATGACCGCCTTATGGTAGGAGTAGTTGAGGGTCTGGATTATCAGTGGGAGATGGGAAAGCTCCAATTGAGACGTGACTGAAAACCATACAGCAAGATCAGATTGATTTAATTTAAAACAGATTTCCAGTTACAGTTATTATCACAAAATTTAGGGCATCAACTAAATTTTATTTTAGTTATCGGTTAATCTATTGATTATTATGATTAATCAGATAGTAAAAAAATAGGCTCGTCCTGCAGATATTTTATTTATCCACTTAAAGTGTCACTGACCACAAAAACACTTACATGATTTAAAAAGATGAACTACTGTGCTTTCATTCTGTGCACACAAAAGCTTTTAATGAATAATAATGATGATTAAATACTTATCATACAAAGTTTTGTGTACGCAGAATGAAAGTACCGTAGTTAGTGTTTTTAAATCATGTGAGTGGTTTTATCTTGTCAGTGACACTTTAAGCTTATTTTATACAAAACTGAAAAAAATAAATTCAGTTTTTAAGTAGGAATATAAACATTTTATTGGCTAAAACGCAATACCAGTATTCCTTTAGTGTTCACTTGATCACGTCTAGCAAAGGATGTATGTGCAGCGAAAAGCTCAATTCTCATCTCCCTTTCGTGCTCCATTTGGAATTTCTTCCATTGACCTGGATTTCTCCTTTAAAATTTCAACCGCACCAATCAGTGAACCAAAGAACTTGTGAATGATAACATTGATTTTCTGCACCATCTCTAGTCTCCCTGCAGTTTCAGCGACGGCAGCAGAGTGAGCGAAGCCATTCAGGCCGTGTTGGCCACGCCTCCAAATATTGAAGTAACACTAACCGAATAGCCGTCTCTTTTAGCTCGGCACTTCTCTCTTCAGTCTTGAATAAGTCTGGCCACAGCTCATCGTGGGAGATAAAGATCTTAATGTGTAGCACAGGTGCTGCAGTCCATGCCACTCTGAATGTGCTGTAGCTGGGACTTCTTATTTATGGGCCTGTGCCAGGAGTTGTTCCCTTCCTGCAGCGAGGAACATGGTGTACTCCCCCTCTCTCTATCCTCCTCCCCTTGTGACTCTCCAAGGCCTTGCAGTTAGTTCCCCTTCCAAAATAAACTCTTACCTCAGAGGGACACTTAGCGAGTTGTTCATTGAAGGGTTTTTTTTTTCCTCCTTATGTTTTCTTGCTACCTATTTTTCATTCTTTCTTGTCTGTTTTGGTGTTTTTGTGCAGGATAAGAATCCTGAGTGCAGATTACTCAGCGCCGCTTCTGTATTACCCGTTCTCTCTTCTATGCAAGATATTTAAATATTAAGTGAGAAAAATACAATGGTTCACTTACAAAAAAAATATGTCATCTCCTACACATCCTGTATAATAAATTCCTGGCACTTGCATATGACAAAATATTTTGAAGTAGGATTGAGGAAATAAACTATTGAGCATCATCTGAGATTTTTCAGGCTGATCTGTGTCATAGCAGTCAGAAATCTCATATTTTTGTCAGCAGTGAACATGCTAAGTGCCATCAGGTCCCGCTTACATTAACACTTTGTTGTCAAAGAACACTAATCTCGTTCACTGTTAGTTAAGCATTGAGAATAAAGTCAGAAAAAGCAGACAGGTGTAGAAAATATTTTAATTGAAATTGAAAACTATTTTAACAGACATTTCTGCGCTTTCTTCAGACTGCGCGAGATCAAGGCCTTCAAATATTCAGTAAATTAGCTCCAATGTATCTTTTTTTTTTTTTTTTTTTTGTTACAAAATTCTCAATGTGCCAATTTTGGCCGTGGTTGTAGAACCAAGAATTAAAGTAAAGATATTTCTAGTTTTGGAGAAACATCTTTAACCTTCCTTGTGCTAACTCCTGTCTTTCATTGTGTCTTCTCTCAGTAATATTCCCAGTGTTGGCAGCGCCATGGACCAGGACTACACCCAGACCTACACCCCTCAGTCCCACACCCCCTTTATGTCCAACAGCGCTCCCCCCAGCAACAGCGGTACCGGCATCCTGCCTTCCCCCGCCACCCCACGCTTCTCAGCCCCCACGCCGCGTACGCCCCGGACGCCGCGCACCCCTCGGGGTCCCTCCAGCGTCCAGGGCTCCCTCAAGTACGAGAACTCAGACCTGTACTCCCCGGCGTCCACCCCTTCCACGTGCCGGCCGCTGAACTCGGTGGAGCCTGCCACGGTCCCCTCCATCCCCGAAGCCCACAGCCTCTACGTCACACTGATCCTCTCGGAGTCGGTCATGAACCTCTTCAAGGACTGCAACTTCGACAGCTGCTGCATCTGCGTGTGCAACATGAACATCAAAGGCGCCGACGTGGGCGTATACCTGAGCGGTGCCGACGGTGAGGACCAAGACCCCTGCAGCTGCGGCTTCAGCGCCGTGGTGAACCGGCGATACGGGAACGGCTCGGGCCTCTTCCTGGAGGACGAGCTGGACATCATCGGCCGCGGCTCGGACGTCAGCAAGGAGGCGGAGAAGAGCTTCGAGGAGCTGCGACTCTCGTCGCTGGAGAGGACTGGGGTCGGGAAAGGGGAGCGCGTTCCCGATGAGCTCATCGTGCTCCTGCAGGACCAGTGCACGAACCCGTTTTCGCCCATTTCCGTCATGGAGCACGAGGCGGCGTCGAGGGGGTCGAGCGGCGCGCCGGCGGCCCCCTGCCAACGGGTGGAGGAGAGAGACTACCGCAACGACTGCTACATGGCTCTGGAACACGGCAGGCAGTTCATGGACAACATGTCGGGCGGCAAAGTGGACGAGGCGCTGGTGAAGAGCACCTGCCTTCATCACTGGGCCAAACAAAACGGTGAGCGGGATCATACAGCACAATGTCAGTATGTATTCAGAAAGAAGTTCTGAGAGATTTTTTTGAGTTCTAAGGCGTTAATTGACATGACGCCACCTGTCAATCAATCCACTGGGTTTGTCAGCAACTAACCAATCAGCAGTCGGTATTTGATCCAAAGTAAACACCCTTTACCCGGTGGAACCAAACAACCAAGCGGTTTTGCCTTGGCGTCGTGTTAATAAAGCATTTCTTTTATTGTTCATTAGGACAAAGTTCCGTGCAGGGCGTTGGGTTCTCTTGGTTTCATCACTCTCTCTTTTGTTCCCATGATCGTCAGCGGTGGACGTGAGTTCCCTGTGCTCTCAGGATGTGCTGCGGGTGCTGATGTCGCTCCAGCCTGTTCTCCAAGATGTCATTCAGAAGAAGAGGATGGTGCGGTCGTGGGGTGTTCAAGGTCCCCTCACCTGGCAGCAGTTCCACAAGATGGCTGGACGTGGCTCTTATGGTAAAGTCGGTCGTCAGATCACTGCAGACCAGTCTGCTTCATGTTGTCTATTAGACTTCATGCTGTCTAATATCATGTTGTCTAATATCAGGACTGGGCAGTAAGTCCAGTCCTGATATCATCTTGGTTTTTGAAGATGTAACTATTGGAAAATCTGCATTATTTTTTTTTTCCACCAGTTCACTGCTTGGGGATCCACAGTTCACCATCAAGGCCCGTCACGTTGTTTGAAATTGAGATTTGTTTTTCACTATCAAGTCATAACATTATTAGAATACAAGTAATACAAGAATAATGTTGAAATAATAAGAGAAAGTTGTAATATTCAGAGAATGAAGCAGTAATTTTATGAGAACTTTTACATGAAAAGCAAAAAATCAATTACCCAGAATTTTTTCTCATTAAAATGAGAACATCTCATTAATTTTGAGATGTTCTTCTGGTAAAGTGCATCATTCTGCTAATATTATGACTATATTCTCGTAATTAAAGAAAACTTCTTGCAGCCTGGCCCTTAATACGCTGTCGTCCAACTTACAGAAGGAATGATTGAGATAAAAGCCACAACTTGAAAATGTTTCCAGTCAGTTTTAATGTCTTTTGGAAAGGAAGATTTAAAATTGGAAACAAATTTGCAGATTTTATTTTTAATCCGCGTCGCCCGGGCGCCGCTTAAGTGATTTATTCTTCCTCCCGTCCACAGGCACTGATGAGTCTCCAGAGCCTCTGCCCATCCCCACCTTCCTGGTGGGCTACGAGTACGACTTCGTGGTGCTGTCTCCGTTCGGTTTGCCGTACTGGGAAAAGCTTCTGCTGGACCCGTACGGCTCCCAGCGGGACATCGGGTACCTGGTGGTTTGCCCCGACAGCGAAGCCATGCTCAGCGGCGCCAAAAGCTTCTTCCGAGACCTCACAGCTGTTTACGAGGTAAAAAAAAAAGGGTGGCGCAAAGCATCCACTGTTAACGGTTAACAGGAGCTTCAAAGTGTTTTTATGGGGATTTTATATGATAGACCAACACAAGGCGGTTGAGAATTAGAAGGCGAATGATGCATGGTTTGTAAACCATTTAACTAATAAAAAACATCTTAAAAAACTAACGTAGAATGCAGTTGGATCTTGGCCTTTCTTTTCTAAAAAAACGGGTGCATACTGCATCGTCAGATTGGACGGAGAGCTGAGCAACACATTTATATACTTTGATTTAAACAGTTCCATTAAGGAAAGTGAAGCTTTGCCCAAGTCTCAAGCTTTTTTTTTTTTTTTTTACTCTCCAATAGTGGTGAACGTTAGGTTTTATCACAACATTTTGTAGTACTATTGTGATAACGACAAACATTCCTATTTATAATACGCTTCTTTATGACACCCATCACATAAATATGTCTGATTTATATCACTAAACTGCACACAGTAACTGTGTTACATAATGTTTCCAAGTTTATTGATATTTATTGATGCTCTAATTCAGCTTTGTTCAAACTTTTCACTACCAACATGATTTAAGGCCACAAAATGTAAATATATATATTTTTTTATTTTATTATTTTAATTAGAAAAGCTGTCAGTTTTATTTTTTTGCTAAATGTTTCCCCTCTTGCTTAGAGATTCTAAGTTATTTTTCTTTGTATAAATATAAACCTGAGCTGGAAAACCAAGTTTGTAATTTTTTATTATTTTATTATTGTGGTCATGGACCTCAAAAACAAAAACAGTGTGAAAAATGATAAAACTAACAACACAGACGGTTTTGGGGAGTTTTAAACATAATTAATTTGAATCTATTATGACAACAGGTAATTAAAAAACTTTCTGTAATAAGAAACTTATCATGAGAAATGATAAACGATACACAATATGATAAATACCCACCCTTTGCTGCCAACAAAGTTGATCTGAATTTAGCTTTATTTAATTCAGGTGGACAATTTTTCTAACACAGACCAACCAAAACTGCTTTTCAATGAATTTTATTTGAGTGTCTGAGTAAAAGGCTTTGAATACAGTTGCATGCCACATTTCTCAGATAAAAAAAAAAAAAAAAAAAACCTGGTGCTTTTTCTTACACATCTGTATTGTTTTGTTATATAAACTTCAATAAAGGCACCAAATTGAAGTTGAAATGAATGATCTGAAAGTTTTATATGTTAGCAAACCTCACCTACATTTGAAGCTCAGCAAGCTTTCAAGCTAAATTCTGGGTAGTAAAACTACTGAAAATAATATTTAATTTCACTTCTGTCTTTCTTTTTTCTATTTCTTCATCAGTCCTGTCGTCTGGGCCAGCACCGGCCGATTTCCAGGACTTACCCCGACGGCATAGTGGTCGTCGGCGGCAGCGGAACCAAAAGCGTGATAGATCAGCCCGTCAGCGATTGGTTCCATAAGGCTGCCGGCAGCAACAGCGACGCCTTCACCAAGCTCAAGCTTTATGCACAAGTTTGCCGACACAACCTCGGTACGCGTCGGACACGCTTCTGGGTTTTTGCTCTCAAAGTGCGGCCTTTTTGATTCCTGTGCATTTAATGCAACCTTTAGTTTTTTGCTTCTTGTCAATTTCCACCTTCAACACCTCTTGGTTTAGTTGTCCAACTCTTATTTTAGAAAGGCCTGGCAGGCAGCTTTAAAAGTGAGATCAGTGTGGGAGGATGTTTCAGTGGAGTGAATTAATTTAGTCAGACAGCAGAAGATGGAAGCGTTATGCTACCTACTTGTATATTTAGAATGTAAAACCTACTGTACACTTTGCAGTCTGTAACTTTTATAAAACATGTTTTGTTGCATATTTGTTATAACTGGATTTCCTCACTTGATGTTCTGTTTCATTCCTGAAATTCCAACTGTGTCTTCTTGTCTCTCTCTGTAGCTCCTTACCTCGCTTCACAGACATTAGACAGTTCACTCCTCACACAGCCTAGTGCCTCTTCTTCATCCAGTCAGACGTCATCCACTCAACAGCCTAACTCCACCTCCAGCACAGCCAGCCAGCAAGGTTCCTCCGTTCCCAACAGCAGCAGCAGCAGCAGCAACGGTGGCTCTGGAAGCGCCTCAGCATCATCCAACGGCCTCACAGCATCCTCAGGCCAGCCTGGCAGCACCATGCCGTCCGGCAAACCCAACTCTTTCCCGCCTTTTGGAAACATGAACAGCCAGGGTTCCCAGAGCGGACAGCTGGGACAGCAGGCTGGCACCCAGAACGCTGCCACCTCATTGGACAACTCTAGCAGCCAGACCCAGGGACCCACGGAGCCTCCTGAAAGGTTTGGCACGCAGGGAGTCCGCTTATCCCTAAGAAGCCTTAAAGGGGCACTATTAGGTGTTTCCCAGCCACATAGTAACCTTTTTATAACACAATCGAGCAATATAGTACCCTCAGCTATAAAAATTTTCAAAACATGAGTTAAAAGAAATTAGACATTGCAATTTAACGGCTTGAAATTGGGTCTCTGTCTCTTTAAGAAACCCCTGCTTTTTCTGGCACTCCGCCTTCAGTAGGTCATCACATCAGCACTCCATTAATTTATCTACAATTAAGGTCTTAAATGTATTACATTCATAAAACAAAAAATGTAAATACATTAAGCACAGGTCTTAAATTTTGTAATCACATCACTATTTAATTTCATGATTTATATGTATTTTAATACTGAAAGTGAGCTTTATTTTTATTTATTTTTTTTCCTCTTAGCACTTTGGAGCGGGAGAAAATTGGCGTGCCCACAGACGGGGAGTCCCACGCTGTGACTTACCCTCCCGCCATCGTCGTTTACATCGTAGACCCCTTCAGCTACGAGGAGACCGACGGCGGCTCGGGGCCCGTGCCTACCCACTCCAGCGTGTGGACGCTGGGTTTGCTTCGCTGTTACCTGGAGATGCTTCAGTGTCTGCCTCCACACATTCGCAACTCAATTTCTGTACAGGTGAGGCAACTTGACGAGCAGCTTGCTATCCTGGGCTGAGCATTACATTGGCGTTTAGTGGGGCATGCGAGTTATTTTGTTTAGGGTAGAATGATAACGCAGCCTCCAACATAAATTCATTAAAAAACACAACACACTTAAATTGAATCCACAATTGTTGAGATGTTTTCACACCTAATACTTCAGTAAACTTCATTCAATTTTGGACCAAAATTGCAACAATTGTAATATTTTCAGCTGGTGCAGTTCGCTTTCATACTACATTGTCAAACAAACCAAACCCTTTTGAATAACCTGTTCACCCCCTCGCCTGAGGTGGCGCTGCACCAAGAACCACTGGAGGAAATGACAAAAACTCCTGAAGAAGACACTGAGCGCAACTTCCTGCTTCACAAAATGATTTTAACGGTTGTAGGGTTTCTCTTATCTCTGGCAAAACACCATGATACATTTCTTCTGCTAGCGCTAGATGTTTGTTTTGCTTGTATTTATCCAGAATGCCCTGCGCAATAGTCCACTTACTGCTTTTGGAGCGGTATCTGGTCCACTTGGCAGTTCCGTATAGCATTCAAACTGAACCAGAGTTCACTTCAGCTGAACTAAGACCGAGATTTTTAGGCGGACCAGAGTTCGCTTTTTTCATCCTCATCAGATTCCGATTGCAAATTCACATCACAAACTAACCAAACTTTCTTGGCAAGCAAACTAGAGTTCATTTAAGGCGGACTAAGCAGGGCTCATGTGAACGCATCTTTAGATTCAAATGTAAACGTATAGTCCGAGTAATATTTGGCTTTATGTCCTTGAGGAAACCATTTATCTTTTGTAATCAGTAACAAGGTCCTGACCTAATTCATACTACATATTTGAGCCCTCTTCTACCAAAAATTTATATAAACTGGTCGTTTTATTAAAGTTGAAACCTTTTTTTAGAAGATTGATGTCAAGCTTTGAGGAAGCCACGCTGAATCTTCTAAAGAATGCATGTTATCTCTAGATTCTACAGATTCTGGCTTGTGATGGTAAGAAAGTTAACAACAGTTATTTTTTGTCTTCAGATCGTCCCATGTCAGTATCTACTTCAGCAAGTCAGAGGAGAAGACCGACATATCTACGCACAACACCTCAAATCTCTAGCCTTCTCCGTCTTCGCTCAGTGCAGACGGCCGCTGCCCACCTCCACCAACGTCAAGTCGCTGACCGGCTTCGGCCCCGGCTTAGCCATCGACAACTCGCTGAAGAGCACAGAGGTAAGCGCGACGCATAGCCCCAAAAAGTTATTTATGCTGCTATATACGCATCATTTTTCCTCAGCATTATCCCGGAGGCAAAGGCTTTGTTAGACGGATGTTAATCTATCTGTATTCAGCTCATCTCTGAAAATGTAGAATTTTTTTTTTATATCCTTACTTATATGTTTGTTTATACTGGAGTAGAACCAGAAGAACTTGTAACCTTTGTTCCTCCAGAGTTTGTTCTTTTATTATCTGCTTACCCTCCCGCCATCGTCGTTTACATTGTAGACCCCTTCAGCTACGAGGAGGCCGTAGCTGAAGGGGTTCATAATGGGATTTCTGTTGCCAGTTTAGGTTCATAATGGGATTTCTGTTGCCAGTTTAGACAAAGGGAGGACCTTAGATCGGGATCTTACTAAGACAGCTTCCTTCCTTGCAGCAAATTTGACCTTTTCCCCTTAGTGCCAAACTTTTAATCTCCTTTTTTATACAGCATAGAATAAAGACAGACCAATCGGTCTACTTCAAGTAACCAAAAACTTATTACGCTTAGCAGTGTTACGCGACTTCATATTTACAGTGTTTTATTCCCTTATGTTTGCAGAGGCCGGAGTGTTTGCGTCTTTACACGCCGCCGTTCATCTTGGCGCCGGTTAAGGACAAACAGACAGAACTCGGCGAGACGTTTGGTGAAGCATCGCAAAAATACAACGTGATGTTTGTGGGATACTGCCTGTCCCACGACCAGCGGTGGCTTTTGGCCACATGCACAGACCTGTACGGCGAACTGTTGGAGACCAGCATCATCAACATAGACGTGCCCAACAGGTAGGACAGAAACCTGTTTCTGGAAGGTTGGTCTTTTTTTCTAGTATTGCCTTAATGTTGAATTAATGTGAATTAGAAATTAGGGCTGAAAGGATTAATCGTGACGAATTGATTGATTGAAATTGTTATTGTATTCCAATTGATTAATCGTTAACTGTAGTATGCAGACTCAAAAAAAATACCACTTGCTGAAAGAGCAACACGCTTCCAGTGTTAACTGTTCTTTACAAAATTAAAGTTTGCTGGTCTTTGAGAGGGAAATTTTGCGTTATTTTGCCAATATCAACGTTATTCTTGAAAATCCTCACAAAATAACAGTGTCGCAATAATGACTGGGACAATTTATCGTCCAGCAAAATTTGTTATTGGGACAGGCCTAGTCAAAACTCCACAAGTAGCCTAATAAGCACCTTTTTGTAAGCGGTTATTAAAAATTAATCACCAGATCAGCTCTGCTTTGTGTTAATAACTTTTCACATGTTGATGATGTTAGCTGTAGTTGCTTCCTTTGCTACAAATAATGAAGTGTTCACTGTAGGAAAGCCATGCTATTGCGTTTTAGGCATTAAAATGTTTTTCTTATTTAAAAAATGAATTAAGTTATTTGTTCATTTTTATGTTTTATTGTAATTCTAATATTGCATAAACAAGACTATGGTGGATATATGGAAATTCTGCAGAATCTTCCAATGTTCTTATCCGATTAATCAATTAATCGTCAGAATATTCGATAGAATAATTGATAACTGCAATAATTATTTGCTGTTGTAAATCTAACCCAATGTGTTTGTTTTGCGCAGAGCTCGGAGGAAAAAAGGCTCCGTACGTCGACTGGGCCTGCAGAAGCTGTGGGATTGGTGCTTGGGACTAGTGCAGATGACGTCTGTTCCCTGGAGAGTGGTGATTGGCCGGTTGGGCAGGATGGGGCACGGAGAGTTAAAAGGTAATAAAAAAAAACTTTTTAAGTTAATTTACGTCAACAGAAATTGATCGGTGCGCATCTTTTACAGTGTACAGTTCCAACAAAAAACAGCACTTCATCACTTGCTCATTAAATCCCCGCATGTCTCCTGTCTCCACATCTCAGACTGGAGCATTTTGTTGAGCAGGAGAAACCTGCAGTCACTCAGCCGACGTCTGAAGGAAATGTGTCGAATGTGTGGAATCTCCGCCTCCGACACTCCCAGCATCCTCAGCGTGTGCTTGGTCGCCATGGAGCCGCAGGGATCCTTCATCATCATGCCAGGTACAACGTGTGCACATCATCGTCTAGGTGACGATTACGAATATGACTTTTTGAGTTTGAGTTGCGGCTTTGACGGAGCGGACTCTTTGCTCGCGCGTGTGTGTGTGGTATGATGGATGGCGGCCGCATATCACAAACATATCTGCCTCCTTGTCCAGAGATTGATGGTGGAGACGTTGGTGTACCTTTCTCTCGTGAAGCACTACCTCTCAGATGCCCATCAATCTTGTTTCAGTGATGGAGAGCCAGATCGATGGGTTTATTTTGGGGACTCTGGGAAGTTGGGAGAAGTGTCAGTCATCATGCCAGGATTATGTAGAGTTATGCTTAGCGGAGAACATCGCCTGTTTGGAAAGCTCTCAAACCGAAAGCTTAACCTCTGGCAAAAAAACAGAACAGGTGCTACGGTAATGTTGCTCATTATCTGTGTGTTGTAAAGAAACATTTTAGTGCTTATTCAATTGCTCAAGTCTAAATCTTGTATAGATTTCTTCAGTTTTTGCTTATTTTACGTTGAAATATTTCAAACCGTAAAAGAGGTTAACCTGTTTGGAGAAATTTTGCTGAATTGAGAGATGTTGTTATGGTCATGCAACAGTCATATTTAAGTCTAAACTCTGAATAGCTTGTGTGCTCTTGAGCTTAAAGTCTCAAGCTGATGGCCAGAAGTTGCCCTTTCGTCAAAATCACGTCCTGTAGAGGCACAGCAACCCCAAACGATCACACTACCCACCACCATGTTTTATTGTATCATGTTTCAGTATGGCAATGTCCACACAGCAGATGAATGTGACACAAATTCTCCTTTTTTGCCCATATGCAATGACCCAATTCCAATATTTTTTACCCCCCTCTAAATTAAATATGTCCCGCTGCGTGAACGCAGCCTCAGATCCAACAGGAGGCACAATTTCCAAAAATGTTTAACTTTTTGTCTCGCCGCTCCACTAGTTGTTTTTTACCCAAAAAAGTCTTGCATGTTGTTGTTTTTTTTGTTTTTTTTTTGTATTTGTGTTCTTTTTGGTCAGTAACATTTCTATTAGAGCTCTCTCACTTTTTTTTCCTTTTATTTTTTTCTTACTGTTGAGTCATGAGCACTGATGCTAGCTGAAGCAAGTGAGGCCTGCAGTGCTTTAGATCTTTTATGACCTTCTGGATCATTCTTGGATGTTTTAATCTCGGAAAGCCCGCCGCTACGTCCGTGTTTTCTCTATTTGTGGATAATGGACCTCACTGCGGTTCTCTGGAGTCTGGGAGCCTCGGAAAAAGCTTTGGTACCATCTTCTAGACGTGTTTTACTTTTCTTCAACTTCTTCAAGCTTTACTTTTTTAAGCCTCTTAGCCTACTTCATGTTGTCATACAGGTTCTACTTAAGTGGTTTATTGATTCTACGACTCGAGATCTTTCTTGCCAACAGGAACAACATTTAATTTTGCTTTGTGATCAATAAGGTATTTTTGAATTTGAATTATCTTTGTTTAATATTAGCCTTAGCTTGATGTCCAGAAGCTTACGGGACGTTTGAGGGATTCAGAAACAGGTTAAGCTGCGTGAAGGAGTTCCTCCTCCTGTGTCCCGTTCCCTGTCTCTTCACGGTGTTTTGTTGACTCTCCGTCTGTGTTCCTCCCAGACTCCGTCTCCACAGGCTCCGTGTTTCGCCGGAGCACCACCTTGAACTTGCAGACGTCGCAGCTCAACACCCCGCAGGACACCTCCTGCACCCACATCCTGGTGTTTCCCACCTCCGCCTCTCTCCAGGTCGCCAGCTCCAATTACACTAACATCGACACCAACATCGACATCCTCAACCCCACCACCGGTCAGTGGTGCTCTCTCATCCGTCACTGTTTTTTTTATTTACTATTTTTTTTTTGTTTCAGTTTAGTTCATTACATTTTGCTACTTTTTATGGGGTTTTTTTTTTGTTTGTTTTTTTTCCTTTCTGCTTGCTTCCAAATATGATCTTTTTATGTAGTTGTCAGGAGAAACCTTTTAGGGTCTTTCACCATTTTTCCTCTTTGATTTATTTTTACTTGCATTTCAGTTCCTTTTTTTACAATAAAAAAATTGGTCATTAAAAAGAGATGCACTGATCCGATATTAATATCTGCATCGGTCCCGATATTGAAAAAAAAAAATCTAGATTAAGTATTAATCTATTCTGTCTGCTTCTATGTTTTTATTCCTACATGTTTGACTAAGATAGTCGACCTTTTGTTTATGTCTGTTTCAGCTTCTTTATTGACTGTTACACTCTTAATTGCACTGAATGAACAAATTAAAGTTGTGTTTTTGTGTGGGGGGGTTTAACATGTTTGACCAAGCTTGTGAAGCTATTGGTGTGTTTATCAAATAAATTTGTAATTCAGTACATTTATGTCTGTTTTTAAAAAATGTTTCTTTTTGCACTCTTTTTCTGTATTGGATCAGTATCGGCTGATACTAAACCTCAGATATCTGTATCAAAATCGGAAGTGAAAAAAGTGGATCGGTGCCTCCCTAAACGTAACTTGTTTTTCTGCTTGTACCTAGATGGGTCTGACATTGGGATCTTTGACCTGCTGGACCAGGAGAATGAGTTGGACCCAGACATCATTAACATCTCCCCCACCACTTCCCCAGTACACTCCCCAAGCCCTCACTACCACCACGGCGTAGACGGCAGTAAGGTGGGTCGGCACACACGCATCCGTCGCACTTCTTCATGCGACGCATGCTAGCAGAGCTAACGTCCAGCTTTCACCCGTTTTGCAGGGTCAGAGCACAGACCGGATGGAGTCTCATGAAGAGGCTTCCAACCTGCTGCAGCAACCCCTGGCGCTCGGCTACCTTGTCTCCACTGCGAAGGCCGGCCCACTGCCCGACTGGTTCTGGTCAGCTTGTTCGCAGGCTCAGAACCAGTGTCCGCTCTTCCTCAAGGTAGCCCCCACAGACCTGTGCTTATAGTTTGAGTACCACCTTACACTGCGGTTACTTTAAAAAAAATAATAACAATCCAGGTAAAAAGAGCTTAGTGAGGTTTTATGTAAATCTAATTGACCTGCATCAGGTGTTTTTACCAGTTCGTGAAATCAGATACGCCCCCTATTAATGTCAGAACATGATGTGCTGCTAGCATTATTTGTTGGACAGAACCTGCTCATTTGTCCCATCGAGCTGCTTCTTATCAGGCTTTACAGACAGGTGCATTTTAGTGCAAACTTGATTTGTTCCAGTAATTCAACTCGAAAAGTAAAACTAATTTATTATATAAATAAATGCTGTTTTTTTGCCACTTTTTTTTTCCCTTCCACTCAACTTTCCACTAATATTCTAAGATACAGAAGTAGGGCTGAAACGATTCCTCGAGTGATTGGAGTACCTCAATTATTAAAATTCCTCGAGGAAAGCTGATCTGCCTCGAAGCCTCGTTATATTTTGTGTTATTATTTAGCGCACCGTGTTCCAGCCGGGACTTTATTTGCGTTCTCACTTCCGCCTGAGTTGTTGACGAAAGCTAAGTGTTAGCAGCATAACGTCCAGTTTTCAAGTTCGGCCTGGGAGGATTTTATTAAGTCATGATAATGTCCGGGTTTTTGTCTTTTTCCGGGGGACCAATAAGCATCTTAAAATGACGGCAGCTTTTCTCCTCCCGGAGCTGCTGGTTTAGAGCGAACGGTGGGAACGAGCACGGTGGGATTATTTATACAGATCTATACAGATAGACTGAACAC
>CAEGAE010094066.1:0-26147 GCA_903067095.1 Girardinus metallicus | reverse complement strand
GACAGTCATGTTTTTGGACTGTGGGAGGAAGCTGGAGTACCCGGAGAGAACCCACACATGCACAGGGAGAACATGCAAACTCCATGCAGAAAGACCCCAGGCCGGGAATCGAACCCAGAACCTTCTTGCTGCAAGGCAACAGCTCTACCAACTGCCCCACTGTGCAGCCCCAATCTAAACATCCACATCCTGTAAAAGTGTAGATTAGGTAAAGGTTGATATCAAATAAAAAGTTTCAAGTTCAGTTCAAGTTGTTACAAGTTGCTAAAATCAGCAAAGGGGAACATCTGTTTTACTAGCTTCCCACAGCTTTGATGATTTCTCAAATTTTCTACAAACTCGCTGTAACATCTTAAGTACATCATGTCAGATATAATCTATTGATCATCCCATCTTCGTTGAACGTCACTTTCAAAAAACCCGATCTGTCCCTTTTCTGTAAGACCGAGCGGTTTTAGGGGAGGCTTTGAAGCATCTCAGTTAGTAACGATACAGACATCACTTTTGGCCATGAAAAGAAAAGAGGTAGAAAAAAAATAATAATAAAAGGGAACTCTCGAACATGAAGGCACACCAATAAATCTGACAGATTAATCTATGACAGGTGCAGATTTGACAGGGCATACTGTTTGGTGAACACATTAAAACGGGTGCACTCAATAATGTGGCATTTTGACAAACAGCCTGCCAGAGCTGGTCTGTCCATGGAGAAGGGACATGATCCAGTGGAAATTGCTCAGAGGCGGCCTCTCTCCTAAGGGGATGAAATCTACTCTGTGTCCTGGAAGACTGTGCGACTTCAAGGACAGTCCGCTATCTGAGAACAATGAGTTCCTCTGGCTGCTCCCTGACAAGAGTTGAACTTTTAAGCACTGTTGTGGCCAAATCTATGACACAAAATTGCAGCTTTCTCCCAAGCAGAGGCGTGATAAGCTGATGAGGCAGTTATCAGAAATTAGTCTCAAATTAAAGCCTTTTCAGGGGAGCTGTGCATTTACATCAGCTGCTAATCAGGAGCCAGAAAAGGCGGCAGTGTTTCTCAGCCTCTGCAACTCGAATGACCTGATTACGCTCTCTATAATGTCACTGTGCACTTTTAGAAACGGCTCGTACAACAAAGGCAATTTCTTGGGTAAATTATACATATGTCATCTTTGAGGAGCTCGACACAATTTCCTCAAGCTCTGATGAAATGTCTTTTATGTGCTTTGATCAATATGCGCCAAAACCCTCTAATGCAGGCTGTCTTTTTTTCTTTCAGCAGATTTTTGGAGTCTAGTGAGATTACTGACTCCCCCCACCCCCACGCTCTGTTGCAGTTTTCAGTCTAACGCTTTACATCGACTGACAGCAACCCGAGTGAAGACTAGCATTTAGCAAACCATTAGAGAACCACAGCTTTATTCTCAACATCTGCAGCTGACTGAACTCTAGCACTGGTATGTCTGATGGAAATGTGTCAGCAGCCTCAATAGAAGGACCAAATTATGTCCCTTTTTCAAATTTGTAAATGTCAATGTTCTCTAACAACAATAGACGGCAGTAACACAAACCCTCTACTATGCTCATCAAGGTGCTTTTCGGAATATCTGTTGCCTCTTCACACCAGGCCATCCGAGCAGCTTATTGTTAAAATATCAATCTTTGTCTTACTCCATCAAGCACACGGTTTCAATTAAAATGCTAACAGTCTTTAGAAAAGTCAACATACATGTCTGTATAGCATTGGAAAATAAGAGGCCATTTTCATGGCAAACATTTAAATCAACCAATTAGCATGGGCTCAGTGGTTTTCCTGTCTTTTCACTTATGAAAATGTATTGAAAAATGTGTATTTTTAGGAGCTTAATACAAGGAAATGAAAAGAGATTAGGCGGAACATGGACTACCAAAGCTTTAAAGCATGCCTATCACTTTTGAATCCCTACTGTTCTGAATACATCATGTGTAATTAGATTAAGTGTATAGAATTCACAGTATTCTGCTGCAACAAGACTAGGTATGTTACTTTTAATGGAGCATTGCCAACTAATTTTTTTCAACAAAATGTATTGTAAAGATTCACAGCGGTGTGTCACAGAGAAAAAATAAACAAGTTCTTTATAAAATTAAATTGAATTAAGAGGTTAATTGCAAAAAAAAACAAAACAAACAAAAAAACATTCTGAGGTGCAGGACAAGTTACAGCGACAAAAAAGCAAGTTACTATCAAATAAATACATGCATGATTAAGTACGAGTAAATAAAGATTTCGAAGTGAGATTTCTTCCACTCTGAGCTAAAAAAGTGGCACACATTTCTGCTCCCAATATCGACTCACAGAATGAGGTATTTTCAGACTCAGCTTTTATGAAACCTGAAATTGTTGCCTTTTGACAAGCAAAGACAAAAACAAACATAAAAAACAAACAAACTGATAGCCACATCTTTTTCCCCTTTAGATCTCCCTCTTCTCAGTTTGGGTTTAACGAAGATCGTTTCTGTTGAGTGCAGATATTTGGGCTTATTTGTTATGGTTGAAGTGTATCACTCAGGCTTTGCTGCGCTGCATCGCATGAATTAATAATGAATGGGGAAAAAAAAAAAAAACAGAGTTGATGGAGGAAAAGCAGAGAGCTGCACTGCAACAACGGCAAAAAGGGCAAGAGAGAGACACAGGAATCCAAAATTACTGGGAAGTGTTGGGATAAGCTCGATTTTTTTTTTGGAGGCATAAGGAGAGAGAAGATTGGAAAGGGGAATAAGGCAGATGGACGAAGAAAGGTAGAAGAAGAGGAAGAAGAAGAGAGACAAGCCTCTTTCTGCAGATTACACACATGGCCTTATCGCCGCTTGTTGTTTTGCGGCAGAATAATCATGGGAGACATTTGATTTCGTCTCTCATTGAAAAACATGGGTTTTCATAAGTGCGCAGCCAAACGCTTCAATCACAACTGCCTGGCATTTTGTAAACAGGAGCTTTGTAATGAGGACTCACTTGTTCATTTCGAGTCACCTCCAGGAAAACAGAATCAAATCAAGAGTTTTTAGCTGCCGACTCCTTTGTCATGAAAATTTCTTTTTTTTCCCCCCTTTTTTGAACAAGAACGGGCAATTTAGAGGAAGGCAGAAAGGTAATTTTCCTCAAAAATTCCTGTGGCTCGCAAAAGTATTTATACACCTTTTGAATTTGTTTTCCCTTTTACATCAGTACCACTTGCGTTACATAAAATCTGAATGATTTTATGTAACGCATTAGGTCACATTACATCAGTACCACTTGCGTTACATAAAATCTGAATGAAATGCAATAAACAAGTCAAAGCTGTGCTTAACTGTAAAGTGAAGCCAAAAGGGGGTGACACGTTTTTCCACAACTACCAGCCCGAAAAGTGCGGCATGTGTCGAGCCCCTTTTACTGACACCCACAAATTAAAACCAGTGTCGCCAATTGCTTTGTGAGGTTGCATAAATTGCGGGCACTGTGTGTAATTTAATCACAGTTTAAATAGGGAAATAATTAACCAGAGAAGCTGCCCACAAGCAAATTTTACATCTGGAGGTGCAGCAGTTGATGGGACGACAATTTAGTTGCGAACTCCATAAAACTGTCGTTTATTGAATGGAAAGAAACATAAAACAGGTTCTGCTTAATGGCTAATGAAGGGAACACAAAAAACATGTAGAGCATGTTGCTATGGTCACATGGGACTGCATTTTGTGTTTTTGCAAAATGTAACAATTTCTATTAGGTTTATTGCTAAATTAAAGAAAAAGCGTAACAATCAACCCTCGTCTCTCACTCATAATAGCCATAGTTATATTGTCATTTATGCTCTTGCCTGTTGTCTTTAGGTCACATTAAAACAGAGATTTTTTCTGCGGCGCACTGACCGCGTGCTTTAAAAATAGAGTCATGTCTCCGGGTCAGGAACAGATGAACTCTGTATGCAGCACATTTTTCAATTAGCCATAATGGAGCCGCTCCTGATTGGTTAGTAGGGGGAGAGGGACTGCTACGAGCGACGCTGCCAATCTCAGTGGCGACAAAAAGATTTTGTTATTACCCTGGCATTATTATAATGGCAATTTTAAGTACAAAAGCGCAGCAAATTTCCTCCCTCTTTTAGCAGTGAAATACACCCCGTCGCCTCCAGATAATACGTGAAGTTTCTTTCTGCTACAGTAACATTATCTACCTCGGCCATTTTTCTCCCCTTAAATCTGTGGAATTAATTTTCTTCAAATTAAAACTTGCACCTTTTTCTTGGTGTTAGTTCAACTCTGAATTATTAATCAGGAGACAAAGCAAATTATTATCAGTATAATAAAGTACATTCCATATATAGCAAGTGCTTTAATTGCTAACTGACAGAAAATAAAGATCTTCTAATGCAGTATTGGGGTTTGATAAAGATACTACATATCAAATAACATGAACTGAATAATAGCTGGGGTAAACTGCATTTGTCTATTTTAATATTCACAAATTAGTCTTTTTTTTAAAGATCTATCTGAATATAAAAACTTATGCCACATGGAGCACAGAGCGATCAGTATTTCACAGTAAAGAAAAAGATATGTGTATATCGCTAATAAAATGCATTTAGAACAAATGCAAAGAGTAAATAATAATCAAATAAAAATAAAAAGACCTCAAATCTAGAGAAAAAGAGTTAGAGTGCATCAAGTTTAATTATTTAAATCAAACATTAAAGCTCAAAATAATTTTCTGCAAATCTGGGAGAGCCAGTCAGCACAAATGTTTGATTCTCAATCACAGCACAACTAAGGAGGAACGCACAGGTCACACAACAGACACTTTTGGAGAAGTGGAACAGACTGTAAAACATCTTACCCATATCTCAGACTCAATGTTTGATTAAAAAGAAAAACAATAATAAAATAAAAAATTTTGATTAAAAGACGATTGTTTCTTAGTCTGTAAATATTCAACAGGAATACACCAACACAGCAAAAACTACAAGAATGAGACAAAAGGATTTTTAGAATAATATCTCAAGATTATTTGTTTTAGGACTCCTTGATAACTAATTTTCACAAGATCACTGGCTTTTATATCAAATTTTCTAGTAAGAAACATGTAAGCTATTAATCACTTTATATAAATATGTAATAAAGCAAATATGATGGTGCTTGTTGTAATCTGATTACATCACTGAAGTGGTATCCTCCTTCAAATGTTTAAGAGGTTAAATAACAACTGTTTATTTTATTGCCTGAGCAGTAATGGTTTCCACAAGCCTGCATTTATTCTCCATTGGAAACCACTGGTGTACTGTCCAGTTGATGGTGTAAGTGTTCAATAATTCCATTAATGTCTTGAGTTTTAACTTGGATAAACACCGGAGTAGTGGGATATAGATTTCATCATCTGGGCAGAAGGATGTTAGCTGCCAGCACTGTTGCCGGGGAGTAAAAACAAAACAAAAACAGAAAACTTGCTTGCAGGTGTACTTTGTGTGTGTCCTCTGAACAGATAATAATCCATAATGTCACCCAGGGGAGGAAAATTAGAAGGAAAAAACTGTTATTTATTTGTTTCAAATCAGCACAAAGTGGTTTCCAGCAAACAAAACAAAACTTTGCTCAGCAGCTGCTGTTTCCAAGCCCATCCTATTCAATGGATCAATAATTGAAGTAAGTCATCCAGACTGCCTGCTCAGAAGTTCACAATGCTGCTCCTCCTTCTCAACAAGCTAGCTGTAACTCTCCTTATCCTAGGAGAAGTTGGCTTCTTTGAGAAGTCTAGTTGCCTTCTACTACGGCACGCTTAGGATTTCCTTCATTGACATTGAAAATTGAAAGAAAATATAAAAAAAAATCCAGGCATCACAAGCAAGAGATTGTTTTAGTTAATTAGTTTTAAATAATTTTATTTTTAATTAACTGGAGGTTTTCTTTTTAACTAAGCTCCTTAATTAATTTGTATTCTCACAATAATCAGAAATCAGTGGGGAAAAAAACATTTTTATCACCTTGTAGGTGGCAACTGATTCATACTGAAAATGTCACCTTTTAAGAAATACCCAGACTACAACGTTACACGTATGAATTCACGCATTATTACTGAACATCAAGGCTAACGTCAAAGACGGTGAGTGATGAAATACGCAGTAAAATATAACCAAGTCACTTTGCACTAGGATCATCTCCTGGAAATGTTGAAACAAATATTGCTTCTCTCAAAATCATTTATTGTCATTCCAAGAAAACAGCAACCAAAAAATAAATAAAAAATACATAAAACGTGAACATATATTTTAGGCTATTACACTAATGCCAATGTACTTTTGAGGAATATTATTCTTAGAACTTATTTGGGTATCATCTATCTTCTTTTCTACTATCGCTGCACTCTTGTGTCCTCCATCTTTACAATTAACATCAAACAGAAAAAAATATGTATTTGTCATGTTTTAGGTTATTTTTCTTTAATTGGGGGGAGGGTTTCTGCACTTTTAATTACACTTTTCCTCTGTAAATGAAATCATCAGTTAAATATTCGCTCAGGTTAACTTGATCAAGTGGTACAATTTTTTTTGATGACCGGACGAAAAAGCCCAAACTCAAAAAATCTGGAAGGATCCAAATATAACATCATACATTTTTATAGAGATTATTTTTGATTTTCTTTTTTGCACAACTGCTTAGTTATTATTTTTATTTGTTTTTACATCTATGTGTGTGAACTTCTGTGCAGTTAGCTATAGGACTTGATCTTTGCCAGTAAATATAAGTGCATTAAGGATCTACATTCTCAAAAACCAGCAGGGAAAATATTCTGCAGCATTCATCTTCCATCTCATTTTCCTCCTCCCCTCTGGAGACATCTCATAAAAAGAAAACGAAATATGAGTCTAATCAATGCCCGACTTACAAAGAGTAATTACCACATACACCTGGAGAGAATTGTGAGATTTGTCACCGAGGAAATACTGATGTCATTAATGACTCAATACACTGGAAATTTTTACAGTGAAACTGTTTTTTTGTTTTTTTTTCTGTACAGCAATGGAAATGAACTTGCTCACGCGTACTTAATTTAATCTTGTTTGTGTGAACATAAAGCTTGTTTTTACGTTCCCCTTAAGGATTTTTTTTTTTTTTTTTTTACATGCACTGAGCATAGTGCTGAATATGTATGTTGAACAACAAAAGACTGACTGTACCTTTTATTTAATTCTCTTCATTAAAAGAACACATTTGACAGCACCACATAAAAAACCCCGGGCATTTCTCAAGTATGTGAATATGTATTTAAATGTGGATTTGTTACATGTCATTAATGAGGTTGTGGGGTTTATCTTTGAAAAACATACACTTTCCTTGTTTGTCACATATAAAAGTGTTCATTCATTTATTCTTTAGTTATTTTTTCATACCCATAACTGTATTATTTTATAGTTAGAGATGCTAATTTAACATATGGTGGTCTGATAATACAACACCTGAGATTCTCTGAAGTAGAAGTAGTTCCACAGAAGGAGTTTGTTCTCCACAATTTTTTCCCCTCTAAGTTTGCTTCCTGTAAGGCAGTTCATAGTGCCAGATTACCTTTGAGTCTGGGTTCATAAAGTTGTTAAAATTTATACAGCCACATAAGATGCACAGCACTCTCAGGATTTTCCCTTTCAAAGAGCAGACATCAACATATAGAATATATACAATGACTGTGGAAGTTTAAGATGTCACATTGTCATGTGTACTGACTTTTTAAATTTTTTTATAAAACACCAGTTATTGGGTTCAATCGAGAAGAAGTATAGCAAATTTTGTGGCTCTTGATGTCTTATTCTATCTTTGAAGACTGTTTCTAATGATGCACCTCCATTGTTATGTGCATTGGGAAAAAAAAAAAAGAGTCTAATTCTCAGAGCCAGCATGGGCTTTGTTAATTTTGCTGCAACATTACTGTTGCTTTTTTTTATATTTAAAGATCAACCTATCATCTGTAGATAAACATTCTGTACACAGTATATTTTTTGCTTATTTATGTAACATTATTAGAGTTAAAACTGCCCCAAGTAGTTAAATAATTCTTAGATAAGTTAACAAGAACTAAGAATTTTTAGTTAAGAAGAATTCCACAGTGTCGCTGTCATTTGGAGCCACTTCAAGCTTTTAGCATGCTGAGGTGAGTGCATCTTCAGCATCTACACAGCTTAGCATGAGATGTCCCCATTGGAAGGGTCAATTTATATTACAATGGTCACAAACTGTTCTATTAATGAATATCCAAGATGCTAATGGTGATTCTCAGATTGCTCCTGTTGAATCAAAGCTCCAATTTTTTTAAATAAAATGCAACATCTCTATTCCTTTTGTCTTTTTGTACATAGTTTTCTCTGCAAAGACCAAAAAGTATTAAATGCCATTCTACCACAAGACTGTTTCAATTAAAAACAGAGAGTTTTAGTATTTTGTTTGGAGAAAGTTGCTCTGTAGTTTTCTAGGCCACTGTACAATAATCGAAAATTATCTAAAAAAAAAAAAATTACTCAATACGAACACACTCAAACACTCACGCAAACTCCAAGCTATAATGAGTTCTGTGTTCTGAACTTGTGAAATGCCATGGCTTCCTTCAGCTTTACTCGCAGTCAATACACTTCTGACAGTGAATTGCCCGGAGCTTCATTCTGATAACACTGCCTTGTGAATCTCTAACAATTTGTGTTCTGTCTTTTATCTGGGATGTTTGGCCGTCCGGTGTCTACAGAAGCAATCCTTTTAAAAGCCTCCTCCATAACTATATACAGATGGTGCAACCCAGAAGATTAAAAGCTGTCTGTCTGTGTTGGGGTGGTAATATGTGTGTGCGCGGGCGTTCCCCTTCTATCCCCTCATTCTTAACTTTATATCTTTCTCCAATCCCCTGCCCCCCATTCCATTCCTCTCCCCTCTCTCTTTGGCGTGTTAGAACAAGAGCACAAGCAATGTCAGATCCGTTGAGAAATGTCTACCATTTGCAAAGTAATGAAGGGAAGGACAATGAGTGGAAGCAGCCACCAGAACAGCCAGAGTGGTGGTAAAAAGACGCAGCCTCGGGGAGCGTTCGGAGACTCTCTGTGTAATCAAAAGTGACAGAACAACAGTGGCATTATGGATATTTGATCACAGCCGAAGACGTGCCACGCGAGTATGTGCACTCTCTTAACTTTGCTGCAACACACTCCAAACAGTGTCGCAAAATTTATTTCCCACCACAAACAGCCTTAAAATAGGCAAGGATGGGGCCACATATACATATATATGCCATGCCTAAGCTTAACCTTTCGTGATGCAGTTGCATTCCTGCAATTGAAAAGAAGGGAATTTTGAGACGTTTCCCCCAGCAAGCCTCCAAGTCTTTGTATCCCTAAAAATAAAACATTACTTTGAAAAACTGATTGGCAGTGGAGCACATTTCTTCCCCTTATTCTCCAAGAGCACGAAAAGAGCTTGAAAACCAAATTCAATATGGTTCCTGGTGTCAGAGTAGTCAGAACTGGGATGTAATGTGGCAATATATCATCATTACAGAATCCCTGTGAAAAAAAAAAAAAGAGTTTGAATAATGAAACTTCTTTTTTGCACTTTGCACAGGAACACCTTATTATAAATCACATCAAACTCATCATAGGGCCGCTCATTTCTCTCCCTCCTCTAATTCTCTGCTTCTCTCTGGAGGGTGAGGAGGAATTTGAATATATGAAACCCGGCAGATGCCAAAGGTGATGTTTTGACAGTGTGAGTGAACAGGAGAGAACAAGGGGTTGGTTTAGGTGGAGGAAGTGTAGGAGGGGGCTTCTGACACAGGATGATGAATGCATGGCGGAGGTGTAAATGATTTCCATCTGATTTGATATGGAACACTCTGCCTGTCCCTCTTAATCTCAAAGACCTGGTAACGTTTTCATTGGCACTGTCAGGCACACCGTGCTAAAGGTGGAGGGTGTTAACGCCTGCTGTTATATAGATAAACCCATATGCAGCTTCTAACATTTCAATTCAACATATGGAGTGCGGAATAGAACAGCGAAAGACTTTTGGAGGGTGCTGTGCATGTGTATAATATTAAAACAATATTGCCGCCTATGAACTTAGAAGTTGTTACAAAAAAGTAAACGTAACTCCTAGCTAGCATAGCTACAGTTTAGATCACAGGAATTTGTATTAGCGTAGATGAGGAGCAAAAATATAAAAAAAGGTTTTGCTTCCTTACAGATTTCTTCAGTTTTGCTCTTTTTGTCACCTTTAAAATCAGGCAAAGATAACACAAGTTTACCAAGGGGGTGGGGAGAGGTGAGGCGGAAGCTATTCAAACCAAATATCGTGATTTGACAAGAACAGTACGGCAGGGTTAAATGTTAACCACTGGAGAGTTCCAAGGTGACCAGAAAGACAACAAAGGTCTGTCTCACATTTGCCAAAAACATCTTGATGATTCCTGAGAGAATATTGTGTGGACTGATGAGACAAAAGGGACAGCTCACACCATCTGGTCTAAAATCTGAGACAGCCTTTCAATTCAACATCGTACCCATAGTAAAACGTAATGGCGTTGGTGGGATTTTATTGGACTATTTGATACTTTGTCTGGAGGACTTGTCCTTAATTGTTGGAACAATGAATTCTGCTCCCCAACATGAAGGCCTCAAGGAGAATTTTAATCATCTTATAACCTTTATCTAAAACCCGCTTGGGTTATGTATAAGGACAATGATATGAAGCGCACCAACTACTCTGTTTCTGAGTGCCTTAAAGAATAAAAAAATTAATGCTTTGGAGAGGTCTAGTCAAAGCCTGGATTTATGTCTGTCAGATTCTGTGGCATGACATCAAACAGACTGTTTATTCTAAAAAAGAGGAAAAAAAATCTCTCTAATATGGTTGAATTCAAAGTATTCTGTGAGGAAAAATGGGTCAATTTTTTTCAACATATTCTTCGTTAGTCATCATAGCTATTAATGGTGGTTATTGCTACACAGGGCCAGAGACAAACATATAACTATTTGTATTGTATGTTTATGGATCAAAATGAAGTTGTATGTAGAGATTCAAAAAGCAAAAGCACATTTCATTGAAAAATCTCTTTACGAATTCTTTAAGCTATCATCAAAAATGGTGGGGCTACTCACAACAGAGTCCTTTCTTGACTTTCAAAAACAGGAAAAGGGGATAAGCACTTTCCCATGGCACTGTAAATGCATTTATATAAGCAATTTCCATATCTCTCTATTTATATTATTGTGAAACACACATACACCTTCTGCATGTTGAGCTCCAGGAGCTGTTGCCAATAATATGGAGAGGATGCAGAAGCTCCGGCTGACCTGGGATCTGCCTTGTTATGAATGTTTTATCACATCACCTCTGCAACAGTTGCTCTCCTTTCACCCCGTCCGATCTACTTTTCCTCGCACTGTCCCTCCTCCTTACCATCATGCACTTTGAGGGCCCACACAGACAGCACAAAGACGAAATTTAAATGCCCCGAAAACTTGTCACCCTGCGTTTGAGCCTCGGCATAAAAGCATTCAGAAACAAGTGAAAAGGGCAAATTAAGTTTAAAAGTTAAGGGACACAAGAGGGAGAGCATAATGGGCTGCGGCAGCAAGTGGGGGTGAACTCCTGAAAGCCCCACCAGGCAGGCCTTACATCTTAACCTTCACATACGCAGCCAGCCAAGACACTGAAGCCTTTGGCCCCACACAAAGACACTGCAGAGGGATCGAACAAGACTGTCAGCCTGTATCAGCCTCAGGAATACTGCGGGGAAGTCTTCGCATTGCCTAGGGTCTGCTTGAATGGCGTTGATTAGGACGGTTCCCATTCAGAGGCGTTTAGGGTGGCGACCATGATCAGAGCTGGTCAAATTGTATAAATGAGCGACTTTATTATCTCTCTTTTTGAACAGAAAACACTAGATTGCTCTTTTAAAAAGGAAATGAGATCATTCTATCTCACATGTCCTTTGGGCTACATTTTCAAATCAGCGGTCTGGTTTATTCTTACAGCGTAACGGGGACTCAAAGAGAAAAAAATATATATTAGACAGGAGGGGCGAGTGTGACGAGCCTATGAAAACAGAATTAATATTTCACTTTTCTGCATTTTTCTTTTTTTTTTTTTTTTTTTGATGCCGCAACCATGGTAATGAAGCCATTTTCTGGAGATCTTATTATACTGATGTAATATATTTATATATAGAATGAATGACCAAAAGCAATTGAAGTATCTCCTCTCTACTTTCAAGAATCTCTTGAGGACCAGAGCCTTCTAATACAACTAACACATCCAGGATCTGATACACCAAAGGATTGCTTTTGTTTTCCACTAAATGGAAGTGAAGTAGAGTTTGCACGCTAGCCTAATTCACAAAGCCCACTCAAAGAGAGTTTAGCACCTCAAACTACGCTGCCAAGCAATTAGCTTCTCTCTGCAGCTGATGGCATTTGCTCACATTTAAAGCCCAGCCTGCATAACAACATGAAAACATTTGGTACTTGAAATGTTGGTGATGTTACAATAACCAAACGTTGGTGGATATTAATGTACAGTAGCTGTACATTAACAACATCCAGAACACATATTGACTTAAAAAAGTCTGCCTGATATTGTTTTTTATGTCATTTTATGCAGCATTTTGATTCTTGCAACTATACTGTAATATTGTATTACACCAAACACACCAGAAGTTGCAATGACTTCCATTCAAATGTAAGCGTCTGTTTGGAGAAAGTGACACAATGATGAAATTATTTATTGTCCATAATAATGTGTTGCAAATGTGCCCTGTGTTGTCATTACTTACCTTTTAAATCTGATAACTTTTTTGGAATTTGGCAAGACAGTTTGAGACAACATGTAGTTCTGTTCACCGCATGTGATATTTAAATGCCGTCGACAGAAGTAATTAAGATTGTGCATCATAATTTATTTAGAAATGATTAAGCAATTACCTGGCAAAAATTGCCATCAGGAGAGTGGGGTGTACAAACTTTTTTTCTTAGACAAAACATATATCTTAGTGAATGTATTTTGTTTCGATTAAGGTTCATTTTGAGAGTTTAACTACATTATGTTGCTTTCTTTTTCAGAAATAGAAAAATTAGATTAGATATTGACGTGAAAATTTCCTAAAGAAGTTCATATTTTTAGTATGGTTTCTAGATTTTTTCCACCTGAATGCAAATGTTTCACATTAGTAGGAGGTGCATTGTTTCAAAAGAAAATCATAATAAAGTCTCAATTTTCCAAAAAATAAACTTCAATTTTTTTATTTTTTTTTGTCACAGTGCTCAATCGCATTTGTTGGTCAGATTTGCTGGATGTCTGTACATTTACAGACATGACTGTCAAATTCGTGGAGTTTAAAACCAACACTAGATTAGCTTGAATTGACAGTTCCCTCTGATGTCATTCACAAAAACTACATATAAATAATAAAGTCTTGGCAAAAAGAAGACATAACTTTCCCCTCATTGGTCACTTGTTCTGTTCTTGACTCTCGCTACGAGGCCTGTGTTGAAAAGAGGAGAGGGATGCCATCCAGCTGTCCACACACACGACAGCCGCACGCCCCACAGGCTGCACTTACAGTCCCATCAAGAGCGGCCTTCTAACATCCCGTCATTCTCCACTGTACTGTCACTTTATCCCGCGGCAGTCAGCTGAGAAGGTGCGTTGTTCAATTATCCCTCTCTCTTTACCGGACGAGTGCAGCGACCTTGGCCACCCCGCCTTAACTTTAAATGAACAACAGAGGGGGCTTTTATGTGAACTGCGAAACAGTGCCGCACATGACAGGCAATTACTCTCAGAGATGTCAGTCTGTCAAAGGGTCACTCTCAACGCCATTGTTGTTATGCGCGACTTCTCCTGTTCGGCCCGACTTTTGACAGGCATTTCTTTAGAGTTTAGGCCGCGCGTTGCCTACTGAGTCTGGACAGAAACTCGATATGGGCCGTCGTCGGTGGGAATGAACTTGAGGAGAAGGTGGAGGATGCCATGTAATCGAAATGAAAATGTAAGAATGGTGGGAGCAAAAGAGATTTTTTTTTCTTTTTTTTTAAGTCAGGAGGGATGGAACAGTTTTGTCCTGGGCTGCTGTGAAATCGTCATGGTTTATTCATACCCACCGTCTTTCGATTTCTATTTACATGTATGAGATTTCTTTCTACAGTTTGCTGCGTTCGAGTCCTGTGAGACACTTCAGACAGCATGATGGAGTCTAGTGTAGCAGACACAAAACCTCGGCGGAGAAGCGCTGGATTGCTTTGGGGAAGGAAGAAAACCCAGCTGTTTTATAATTACAAACAGAAAGCGGGCGGTTTCTAAAAGTCCACAGCATCCCTCCTTTTTAAATTTTTGTCAATGTAACTACATCTCATTTCCCTATTGGGCATCAGATTGCTGCTTATTGCCTCCATAAAGAGCAGAGAGAATTTCCAAAATCGGGCAAAGCTCTTCTCCCTTGGGCCCCAATTAAAACTTCCTTTGGCAAAGTGGAAGCTTTTTATCCCTCACTTTCTTTTTCCCTATATTTATTTATTTATTTATTTTTGCCACATTTCATAACAAACTGCAGAAGAAAAAAAAACTTATTTATAGCAGCCTTTTAGAAACTTACAGCCAAGTGAGGGGGGAACGAGAGGATGAGATAGGCGGAAGACGAAAAGAGCAAGAAAGCTATTAGTCACGCATTAGAGACAAATTATGGAAAAATTTAAATGTTAAAAACTCCATATCTGTTTTTTAGTATCCAAAATTATTCTGTTTTATTAAACCTTTGAGAATTACTGCACTGCTTATGTAAACTAGTGAATGCAACTGGCTGTGAGATGCCAGCAACATAAGGGACTTTGAGAAAATTTAAATAAGACTTTAGGTGTTCAGCAGACAGCGGCTGTCACACTCAGTGGAAGTTTCTGCCAAATTATACAATGCCTCGCAAAAGTATTTACACCCCCTTGAATTTTTTTCAAATGCAGTCTCATAATAACTGCAACTGAAAATGTATTTTATTGAAATTTTATGTTATAGACCACAAATGGGAGCAGGAAAACATATGTGTATTTTTCTTTTACAGATAAATGTTGTCCATCTTTTTCTTTACAAGATATCTCAGCCTCAATTGTGTTAGACGAGAAGCATCCCGGGACCATTTTTTTCATGTGTTGCAAAATTCTCAGTTAGATTTACATCTGGACTTTCTCAAAACCCTTCTAAAACATTAACAATATTTTTGGCAGCTATTTTACCGCATAAATATGATAAAAGACTATCAGCCACATTATTTTACCACATAAATATAGATTTTACCGTACTTCATATGGTAAAATAAGGTATATTACCGTAATTAGAGACTTTTTTTTTACAGTGTACAACTAGAGTGGTAGTCCAGCTGGAACCGTTATCAGTTTCCAGTTTTTACAGGGTCTCGACTATTTCAGAATATTTAGATCCTGTCGTCTCTGACCAGCTTCACTGTTTCTCTAAAGAAAAACAAAACTCACATGAGGTGTGAATCTTTATTCACTGTTGATCTCTTGTTGATCTGGTGATTTTGCCCATATCTGGGTCAGTTATGCCACACGCCTTTCATTTTTGGATGAAGGGTTCAAAAATGCATGTCAAGTGTCCAAAGACTGGAATATTCTGCAATGAGCCAACGCTGGACAAATCTCTCCACATTTGACCTCTGACTTGTCTGCTGTGTTCCTCGGTCACCGATGTTCACTGGTGTGCTACAACAAAACCTCTCAGGCCTTCAATGAACTTCAGTGAATTTAAATCGAGATGAATTTACATTTATTATTTAACTAGGTGACTCCTGAATGCAGTTGTTTGAATTTATTTAAGGGTAACAGAATGAACATGGCTAAATACATTTGTGTGGACGTTTTCGGATTCGTAGTTCTAAATAAAAAGGGAAAAGCATCTGTCATTTTTCTTTAACTTTATATTTATACGCCACATTGTGTTGGTCTATCACACACAAATCCTTAAAAAATACATTAAAGTTTGTGGCTGCAGGGTGATAAATTGTGAAAGTTGCAGGCGTTCAAGTTTAAAGTAAATTTTCAGTGAACTGATTTACTGCAGGTTCAGGCAGTGCTGGTTTATATCTGGACCCGCATACTAATGTCTCCACATTATACATTTTCACTGCTTTGATGGAGCGCACTAAGTTGTGCAATAATTAGAGATGCCTTTGGAGTGCCTGCAAAGTTATATGGCTGTGCTTTTTTTTTTTTTTTCATTTCTTTCCAATAGTTTCCTAAGATTACAGCTCAACCTGTGGGTCCGCAGCACACAAATCTCATCGAGACTTTAGGATAAAGCCCACAGTGTTCTACGGAGATAAGTCAGTGCCAGCTGAGGAAATAAAACAGAGTCCAATGAAAAACTGTTTTCACTCAGTTTTTCTAATTCATGGTCTCAGGATTGTAAACAGGACACGAAGGTTCAAACATGAACTCTGTCGTGTTTGACAGCAAAGACGAGTTTGGCTCGGTAAAGTTGGACAACGCTCTTTCAACCAGTACTGTCAGATCCTTAAAGTAAAGCTGAATCTCGAACACTGCCTGCTTTCAACTGCAAAAAAGTAGATAATGGGCCAGATTAGTGCCTGTTTTGCTATTGTTAAAATGAGGCTAAGCTATGATTCATCAGCTCTCTGATACATCCGTGTAGATCAGTCGTGAGGCATGCCATTCCTAGGGGATTAAATTAAAGGCAACTAAAGTCTAGTTGAACTCAGTTCAAGATCTTACAGACATGTCATGCTGTTTGCAGAAGGGTTTACAAATCTAAGAGTTTGGTTTGCAAATCAAAAGCAGTTTGGCTTTGAAATGGAGGATTTGGCTAGTTTTTATGGTCACAACCCACAAAAAAGCAACTCTGCTGCTCAGCATGCACACATTTCCCTTGCAAATATGGTACCATTTAAAAATGAAACATGGCATCCACTGGTTAAAGATTTATCACCAAGAAGCATTGCTACAACATATAAATAATCAAACACAAATGGCCTTACTTCTTTTGCTAAGAATGGCAATTCTGTCAAAGTTCGAAAGTTTTAGGGTTACGCCAGACCCAAAATCGAGCTACAGATGTTTTAATCTTTTAAGTAGGACTTTAAACAAAATGTTTTATTCTACTGGTAAAGTCTCCAACTTCATACATCGACATGGAACAAAACTTCCATCTGACTCTGAGTGATTCCGGTGTCGGGCTCCCTCCACACGGCAACCGAGTCACTCGAGCACACTACAGAGGCTCCAAACTTTTCAGCACGAGTGTAGCTTCCACTGTAACTTTCCGCGGCTCGGGCACACTCTGTCACTTTGAGATTGGCATATTTACGACTGTGATCCGGAGCTATTTCACTGCAGCGCAGATAAGAGAGCCACCATTGCTCCACATAAATGAAATCAGGGAGTGTATCTCACACTGGTACATGACACGCAATGAAATATAGAAGAAACCATGCAAGCCGGGTGGCTGTGTTGCAACTGATCTTTGTGTATGTATGTGTGGCTGTGTGGTAGAGACAATGTGAAGGCTGGGATCAGATAGCAGGGAATGCATCCCAGACTGGATTTAGAGTCTCACCGATAAATGGATGGAAAGGGAAGATGGCCTTAGATATTTATTGACTGTAATGCTTTTGCAAGCTCAGATGGTGCCGAGAGAAGCACAGGAAGCATATGTGCTATTTGTCTTATGCGGTTGTGCAAGACTGGACTTCTTGCTCAACACAGTTTGATGAAATTAAGATAATACAAATGGGATGGCCCGCAATAGATTTCTTCAATGGAGCGGACCCTAAAGTGAGGGATTTGCAACTTTTAATCAGATCAGGCAACTTTTTGAACAAAATTGAACCACTTTGCTCTTAGTTATATGAGAGTTAGAAATAAATGTAGCATGTATTTAGCAGTAATAGAGCACATTCATCATCTATCACTCTCAGCAGGAGTACACAAAGAAATTTACTGTTGTCTTCCTGTCCTGACTGAGTCCTATGCACCCAGGCCTGCTTGTCAAAGAGTAGCAAAATTGTTTATTTCAAGGAGTTTATGTCCCTAAAATGTATTTGTCTGTAGTAAGACTGAAGCATCCTGGGAGAGAGTCTGATTAGCTACCACGGGGCAAGCCCTGACGAGACCTTTCCCAAGACCTTCCCCTGTCTTCCGTCTCTCGCTACTGAAAGCAGGACAAGGGAGTCTTATGAAGTTGTTTTGAACGTGCAACTCGGCATAAGCATCAGCACTACAAGGTTGGGAAAAACACATGACTTTTTAATATATTATTAAAAGTACAAATTTCCAAGTTTTACAACCACTTCATGTGTACAGAGTAACATAAGAATGCTAAAATATTACGTTCTCAACTACATTGGCTTTTTTTCTCATCTTGCTACAATCACAATTTTCAATGTATTTCATTTAGATATTATCCAATAGAATGTAAGCATAAGGCTAAAAACAAATATCTGTGACTTGCTAAAGCTGGCATATTATGTAAGTATTGGGGCACTAAAGCGTTGCTTTTCTAAGTCAAGGATAGTTTGGGTTTTTTAATAATTTACCAGGCTTAAAGACATGGGAGTTGTGTTTAGAAGGTTTTAAAAATCATTTAAAAAATGTAATGCTTGCATTTTATTTTTGAAAATATTTCTAACAATTCGAGAAGCACAAGAAAGGTTCACAAGAAACAAAACAATTACGACTGTTGTTGAGGTTATAAGAAAACACTACTTAGATTCTACACTTTATTAATGGATTTGTAGTCTTTGGTAAATCTTAAATTAGTGAACTACCTCAAATGCACTTTATCCAGTGTGAGAGCCTTTATGAAAACAGTTAGGACTTTTAAAGGAAGAGCTTTTCTGAGGGTTTGGCCTCTGTTATAGTGTTCTACTTTCATAAACATATTTGATCTCATGTTGTCATGTAGCACAGAAATGTTTTGATGCAAACATTTGTTCTGTAAAAAAACAGTTTAACTCTTAAAGTAACAAACAAAAGGATCTCAGTCAGATCCTCGTCTCGTGGCTCCTTCCCACTTAACCCTGTAGATCTTGGCTAAATGCTTCGACCCAGGCTCTCGAACATTTGACAGATTATCTAAAAGTCTCATTAAACAGCAAGAGGAATTCATAGCAAGGAGCGCTAACTGCTAGGGCACGCTTATATATAACACTCACAAGGCAATGCACTGCAAAAACATTCAGGGAAGCACACAAACTATAATGGACTAGTGCATTTGCATGAAGATAAGTTCATCCCTTCCTCAACCTCTTGTCAGCTGCTGATTTCCCCCACAGCTAGTCCTATTACTGCCCCAACCAGGAAACCTGTTATACATCTTGACATCCTGGGCGTCTGCAGCTATGCCGTGCAGTAAGTGGACGGAATACTAAACAGGTTTATACAAAGCCTCTATATAAGCTGCGGCTCAGAAACAGAGTTGAGTTATACATGCATTTAGAGATCACTGCGAATGTTTGTGGTAGGAGATTCACTGTTTAGACTCGGCTATCATTCACGCCTCCTCTTCACCCCCCACCCTTCCTCCTTCCCTCTCTCTGTATCTGGTTCCCTCTGTCAACTACACTTGTTCAGGTTTGGATGTATTATTGTTTGCTCCCTCCCTTCGCCGTTTTCGCACAGTCCTCCTGATTGCAATCGGAAGTTTCAGCCTTCCGGCATTAAGTATGCAAGCCTTGCTGCATGCAGCGCTTTGACTATCAGCAATCAACAAATGCCACCGACTCGTACCTTCCTCCTACACACACGAAAAGAGTTTAAGAGGAAAAAAAAGAACTAAGACTGACTGACCAAAACAAAACAAAAGAAAAAGTCAGAACAACTTGATAAATGTTAGCTTGCGTCAGGGGTATCCAACCTGCGGCTCTAGCGCTGCGAGTGGCTCTCTGGACCTTCCACAATGGCTCTTAGTAACTAAAATGAACCAGTTTATGTTTTTAAATACATTTCTAATAAGAAACTGGGTTTTAACCTTGTTTGAATTTTTTCCTCCAATATTTCAAATAAATTGCCCCAAAGAATGACACTAAAAGTAACAATATTCCTTTAAAGATGTTTTCCTTGTCATTGAGTTGGAATCCATAAGGTTTTTAAATAAAATATCCATCATGTTTTATGTTTATCTTTATTTTAATACTAAAAATAGAAATAAATCACTGGCTTTTTAAAAATGACATTGAATTTCTTGTGATATTTTTCTGCAAGGTTGTCTTTCTTATTTTATTTTATTCAAAATCTCACGTAACGTTTGCAGCTCTAAAGGAGTTTTAGAGGGAGCAAAATTGCCCTTTATGTTTGTAAAGGTTGCAGACCTCTGGCTTAAATATATCTAACTGGATGCCCCATTAGAATGTTGACAGAAGATTGTGCTAAATATATCTCTTTATGTAGGAGTGTGTGTGTGCATTTGTTTGTTTGTCTTATGGGGACAATTTTCCTGACATATACTACATTGTGGGGACCAATTGCTACTTGTGGGGACCGAAGCCTAATCCCCACAAGGGGAAATGCTGTTTTTGGGTCAGGGGTCAGATTTAGGACTAAGGTGTGAATTGAGTTTTGGTTAGGGTTAGGGTTAGGTATGTAATGGTTAGGGTTAGGGTAAGGGTAAGGGTAAGGTTTAGGCTGTAGAAATGAATGGAAGGGTTAGGGTTAGGGTTAGTCAATGGAAAGTCCCCACAAAGATAGCCGCGTAAACATTTTTTGTGTGTGTGCGTGCGTGTGCGTGTGCGTGGGGGTGTGTGTGCGTGCGTGTTTGCAGAGTTGTGGTTTGAAATAGTCATTTGCACTGAAATCCAGAAATGCATAAAAAATTTTAAAAATAAATTCGAGAAACAACAAACAAGCACATGGCAGACAGGACAGACAAAAGATGTCAAAGAGTGATGTTAGGTTTGTAATGCCAACACCAAAAACAAAGAAGTGATAGCAATGTTACTACCTTTTTAAGTTCTTAAAGAGAAGCTTTAAACTGAGATCTTGACAGGAAGTAGTTGGAAGTTAGGAGAAATGTCATCTGATTGCAGCAGCTTGGAGACTTAACAAACCGGTACTCCATGACAGTATTTACAAGCTTGCCTGTAATTTATCACGATGGCAAATGTCAGCTTGTAATCTGAAACATAAAAAATATGAACAGAAAACTGCTCCAGTACCAACCAGCCTTGTTAGTCTGATGCTCAGCCATGCATCAGCACATGTCTGCAAAATGACTCATTTTCTGGAAGCCTAGAGGGAAGTTTAGTTTGCACTCGCCAGCTTTTAAATTGAGGTAAATGTTTTAAATGAGTTGCACTGATTAATTATTGACGTTTAAAAGGTTTTCAGACATTTTGTAAACACAGAAGACATATTTGTGGAGGTTTAAGTTGCCTAAAAGAAGATACAGATGAATCGATACAACTTGTGTGGCAATTACACCTCCATTTAAGATACATTAATAAAGGTTCTGTCTGCTCAATGACTGTCATTAAGTGTGTTTTATTAGAAATCAGGATGCAAAATGATATTCTGAATGTAACGTAAAACCAATATATCTTGTTTTTTATAAGTCCTGAAGTTGCACAGCAATTTGTCAACATGGTGAACACAACATATTCAAGGATTTTTTTTTTTTGTTGCATCTGCATTCTATAATAATACATATGACCTCATTTTTTTAAGGTGTTGTGATGAACCCTGTAGTAACTTACAGAAATGTTTGCACCTGTGCACACTTTTCTGCAGGATCCGTTTCACTCTGAAGGCAAATAAGGTAACTTTGTCGCAAACCTGTGGTGTCAGCCCGTGATGAAGTGGGCACATTTAGTGTTTCATAATTTAGTAATACATTTTGTAACAATATAGTCCCTCAGAAACGTGACTTTTCTTGCACACATATGCCTTTCACTCTGACATGACTTTTGCAGAAAGCCTTCATAGTGAGACTGAACTAAACCAACACTTTACTCCGGAGAATTTGTCCCTGGGCATCACATCCCTGCAGTGTTTATGACCCCGAAGCCCATATAAAAAACACTTTATTTAGATGGATGTCAATAAATTTCAAATAGGCCTCTTAAAAGTCAATCATCTTATTCGGCTAGTTCAGAGCCCACTGCGCTTTTGAAAAGCACTCTAATTAATTCACGATCAATTAAACTTTGTATTGGGAGTTGTTGAGGAAACTCTATAAAACTTGTTTTTTTTTTTTGTTTTTTTTAAGATGATAAGCCAAGGTCTTGAATCCTTTGATAAAAATCTGAGTTTGGATGGAAAGTATTGGCTTTAAACAAAAAAAGAGGTTTGGGCTTAAAAATATTAGCAGTTACTTACAATTTAAATCTTTAATTAAGCACAAATTATGCAGAGAATTGTACAGAACGGTAAAGAATAGGTGCAACTTAAAACCGTAATGAGACCTGATGAAACCTCATTCTGGTAAGAATGTAGTGATTCTTAGCAGAATTCTTTAAAGAGTCATGACACATTCCAGCTAACAAAATCACATCAGACTGGTTTAAGCTTTTTTAGATGCTCATCCATCATCTTTTTCTAATCAGAAATCAAGTTGCAAATATTATTGATCTAGGCCCTTCAGTGAACAGTGTCTGTTTCCAGGTCTAGTTTTAGTGGGATGCACCTGGAGCAACTTGAAAGGAAGGAGCAGCTTGTGAGCGTTTTGTTGAGGATAAACCCAGCCACCCGGCAGAGGAAGCTCATTTAAACTCAATTTAAATAGCTTCTGACTACAATCTCAAATTTTTCGGACATGGGAATGTGTCGGAATCCATATGGACAAGTAAATTAGGAGATTTTTAGTTTCAGTTCCTTTTTTTTTTCCCCCATTTTGAAAGGACTGAAACCCCACCGTCATTACAGCTTACCAGACCCGATCTGTCTATCCAATTCTCGCTACGGCCTACTACCGTTGGTAAAAAATGACACCAAGACTCTTAAAACTCTTATGAAATTAATGTGTGAAGATCCACTTGAAGAAGAAAGTAGAAAGGACTTTGCTTCCCCGGGCATCAAATTTAAGGTTTTTTAGATAATTGCCTTTAATAAAATGTTCACCTAAGAAATGACCACCATCAGTCATACTAAACTGAATTGTTTTAATATCAAAGAGACAAATGACCCCCCTCGCTGTGGCGTTTGGTTGTTTTAAGCAAGCAGATTTTATTATGAGTAAAAAAATATTAAAATACATAATTGCAAGTCATCTTTTTTAACTAATTTGGATATTATAATTGACCTATCTTTAAACTATTAGATTACAAATTTGCACTTCTTTGAACTTGATAAAATTACTTCGCTTCTAATTCTCAACACTGGATTAAGCACAGAAAATAATGCCCGCATCTCCTTAACTCCTTGCACACAACAAAGAAAATAATTATATGGCAGCCCCTTTACTCTTCACTCAAAATGTCAAACCCCCTTCTATAAAAATAGAAAAAGGTTCACGCATGTTGCCGGACCTCCACTGTAATAACATGACTCGAAATTGCTTGGGGCCTGATTAGCCCTTTTAAATTTCAGTCTGATGATTTGGGCCTGCAACCTTTCATCTGTTAATGGATAACATTTCATTTTGCATTTGAGCATCCTTTCTACAGTGACGTGGTCTGCACACATCCAGCAGCCTGGCTTAAGTACTCCTTTGATCTGCCTACAATAGAGGAGTAGCTTAGGGATAATAGTCAGATCACCTCTCCAGCCCCCCTCTCATCTGCTCCCTGTAATATCAATGGCAATACTCAATGAGCAAAGCATCATATCCGGAGTAATTCTGGAGAAGGGCAGCTCTGAAACAGAAACCCTTTCCGGGGCAATGACTTTACCATTATTGAGTGTTAGTATTACTGGGTCTAATGCATGTGGCTCAACGCTGGCTGTGAACAAATAAGCATCCCAGAGATGTTGGGATTCAGTGTTGTAGGTCGGTTTATGCTACGAGAGAATAGCTGATGCCTTTGTTCTGATAAGCAGCCAGACCGCAGAGATGGACCTGGCCCGGTTATTGTCAGTGGGAGACAACAGAGTAGTGTTGCCATTCAAGCCTGATTCCTTGGCAGTGATTGTATTCTGCAGAGATCAACTGTCTGCCAAGGCAGATTACACCAGGGAGGATAACACTGTTGGAGTTTTAACAGTCCGTCTCCAAAAGGTGGTCTATCATAGATACTCACAGAGGAGAATATTTGCTACATATTTGTTTTATTGGTGCTTTTTTTTTGGAGTGGCAATGCAAAACGGAGCATAGAGCTCAGACACCTATCAAAATGATAAGCTACGACATTTGATTTCCCTTTGGGATAAAGTATTTTTAAATTTGAATTTCAATTGAAGAATAAACTTTTTTTTTGCTCATTGAGCTTTTAGCAACTTTAATTGCATTCCTTATGTAACAATCAAACAAGAACCGTTTTATGTGAATACACAAACGTTTCAATTTGTGTTCCTATGAAAAAGTATGTTTTAGAAACAACAAAATTATGTTTTTTTTTCAGATACACACTGCTATTTTTTGGACCTTCATGCAGATAAAGACATTCTGTGAAAATGTCTGCCATATTTTATAGACAATATATTCTAGCATTTCAATCAATTTTTATAGAGTACCAGTTTACAATACATCATCTCAAGACACTTTACAAAAACGAAAAAGTCAATTCAATCATGCATATAGTTTACCTTAACCGCAGCAATGCCCTGACGATTGTATTGGAAACTCAAGAGCACGCAGCAATAGCAAAGTTTATTCCAAAGTGAATGTGCTGAAAAGACTGCAATGCAGAGAGTCCAGTCCGGGTTGAATTTGAGTGCATGCTGAACAGAATCTTCACACAGTGAACAAAGCAGATAGGTCTTACTGTTCCGGTTGACGATGAAGATAAGAGAAGGACGCAACTGTATCCACAAGGGTTCAGTTTGGCTGGGAGAGGCAGTGAGCAATCCTGTTGACGAGCCACCCTGGATGGAGGTGAGCGTTGGAGAGTGGACAGGCAAGCGAGGATTTGATGGAGGATCCAGGCAAACAGCTAGGTGAGGCGTAAGAAACATATCTGGAGGTCGAAGAGTGGGTCTTCAATAGGGCACTGGCTGCAAAAGAACAGAAAAGGCAGAAGAGTTTAGTACCAGAAGCTATAAGCAAAATCTTAATGAACAGAGCAACTAATTGACTGGTTACCAAATCATGTAGGTTGACGATCCAGCAGAGAAACCACTCCTCAGAATACCGCTCCCTTGATTGCAGCTGATGAGCACAAGCTGGAGGCTTTACCTGCCGGTCACATCCTGAGGAAGAGGAAAGTAGGAAAAACAAACACTCACACAACCATCACACAACCCAGTGGATACAACAAACAATGCAGTGAGGTCCAGTTTATAAACCCACAAAGCGACACTGGAGAGGGAAACTCTTTTTTAATAGGAAGAAATCTCCTGCAGAACCTGGCTCAGTGAACAGTCATCTGCCACGACCGACTGGGAGTTTGAGAATACAGAGCATAATATGTAGGCCTACGCAAAAAGAAGAGAAACAGAAGCCCTCATCCAGGAGTATTTTCTTTGTTAGAGGAAAAATAAGTTAATGGCAGTGGTAGCTCCTTTAGTGGCTTCGTCTAGGAGAGAAACACATCTTAGCAGATCAGATCTGAGTGGGTTTTAAAGGCTGTAAAGTGAAAGAGACCACATTCAGTTAGTTGCAGCAAAAGCTCGGCCAATAGCTTTGCCTAGAAAAGAGACACATAATGTTGCCCTCTGTGTTGTGATGGACAGGGAATCTGACCACTTCCCAACTAATGAGTGCCGGATTAGGCTTCCACCCTCCCATGAACCTGGAGACGACAACTTTTTGCTACAATTATAGCTTCAGGTTTTTTGCAATACAACTCATACAGCATTGCAATAGACCTTTTTCATGCCAACCGGAAGCTGCATCTGATAGGGCTGGGGTACTTCCTGTTTTATTGGCTGTATTTCAAGTACTCTAAGAAAAATGTTTCTCCTTCGGTCCTTTTCATCATCCTCACTTAATTTGCCAGCACTTTCTTTCACTGATGAGGAGGAAATCGCAGCGGCGAATTCGCCCAACAAACGTGTGAAAGGATCCAAGTT